>JANHFX010020586.1:0-55346 GCA_027560015.1 Chloroceryle amazona | reverse complement strand
GGGAGAGCTGCGCATCATGACCTCGCGGCTGCCGGTGGCTGCGCTGGCCTGAGTAAAGCTGATGGATTTACCTGGGCTGCTAAAAATAATGGAGATCTGGGGCGTGCACAGAACTCACGTTTTTACCCCCTGCAGAGACGTGACTGCGCAATGGCAACGCAACATAACGCAGTAGAAGGGTGAAGTAGCGAGACAAAAGTACTCAAAAGTTGGGAAAGTGATGAATTCTATCAATACAGCTCCTATGTGATGCATATGAATCAGACTTTAATTATGCTTCTCGGCTTTTCTTTAGAAGACCCCTTGACACTGCCAAGAAGCAGCCAAACAGCACCACGGAACATGGGCCTCCATCAGAGCCTTCTGTTGTCAACTCGAGTATGTCTCCTTCCATTTTTCTATTAACATTGGAACTTGGCGTTGGGATTTTGTTTTGTTTTCAGACAGCTCTGACAGCAGGGGAGCTTTTTCAGAGCTATGTTCTATGTCTTTAACCACAGCAGAGTCAAGACCTGGAAGTTCACAAATGGCCTTTCCGTGTGAACACATCCATGAAGGGAAAGGTTGCTTATCCTGTCCCAGGCATCAAAGACATTGCACAGAAAAGAAGCCTTACAAAATTCCTCACTGTGGGAAAATCGTCAGTGCAAACTTCTAATTCTTAAACCCCAAAGCTAAACAGTGATGTGACATATTTTTAAGGACAAGAGGCTGCCTTATTTCCCTTCCTCAAAGCACTTCTCTTTAGCTGTATAAAAGTGGAAAAAAAATTATACTGTGCCCAGCCTTATACACATAAGAATTTATGATGGAAAGTTTAAGGTACCATATAGTCTTTATTAACTCTTTTCATTGCTGGCTGATCTGTTCTTTCATAACTGTTCCTCCTCCCATATCTTTTAGGCTTGAATTGCTACGTGAGAAGCATTGTGCAAAGCTTCCTCCTCCCTGAGCAAAGCTCTCATAGATTTTAGTTGTGCTTATGAGTGCCTAGCACCCACTGCCTTCAGGCTGTGTGTCTGGCTGGATTCCAGGTAACATGCAGAAGCATGACAGTCTAATCATCCAATCGATCAGGCAGAAGTTTGACCAGAGTGCACCATGACAGAAAGCTAGAAGCTTCTCAGTGGAAGCTCAGGTACAAAAAGGGGATGGTGGACACTCATACTTCTCCTCCCAGGCAGAGCTGGCATGCATCCGAGGCCTGGAGCAAGGAGCTGAGAAGTGCTTGAACACAATCTTAGGAACCAGAAAGGACTTCAGCAGTAACTTTGAACAGCACACCCCTAGCAGTGCTCCCTTAAAACAAAACCATTGCTGCCCACATTTGCTTCTCAATATCTGTGTGCCAAAGTCACTGTTCTTAGCTCTGAAGACCTGAAATTCCCTGTGCACACTCTGTCAAAGGGAACTGTTCCAGTGCTCCACCACACTCGTGGTAAAGAACTTCCTCCTTATTTCTAATTTAAATCCACTCTAATTTAAATCCACTCCTTTCTAATTTAAAACCATTTCCCCTCATCCTTTCTCTCCAGGCCTTTGTAAACAGGCCCTCTCCAGGCTTTTTGTAGGTCCCTTAGGTACTGGAAGGTGGCTGTTAGGTCTCCCTGGAGCCTTCTCTTCTCCAGGCTGAACAATCCCAGCTCCCTCAGCCTGTCCTCGTAGGAGAGGTGCTCCAGCCCCCTGATCATCCTTGTGGCCTCCTCTGGACCTGCTCCATCAGGTCCCTGTCCTTGATAGTCTTCTTCATTAATTAATTAATTATTCCAGCAAACTGGTCCCTGAAAACTCCCAAAAACTATTATCTGTTTCATTTACACAATCCTGAATGATGGGTAAGTAATGACAGCCTGTTGCTGCAGGAAGGATCCTAGTTTAAAACCAGTGAAAAATCACAAACAGCCTCTGAGGCCTTTAAAGGTAGGCACTCTTCAAACAAACAGGGAGTTTCAGCCCTTAATGAATGACAATCTACGTATCCAAATAAGCACTGACTGGAGTGGAAAATTTAGACATGAAGTCATTAAGTGCCATTCAGTGTCATGCAGTCTAGCCACACTTGTTCTTTTATTTTTACTCCTTCGTGTTCTTTTTTCCCCATCTCAACATGCCTTGAAGCCTTTTGCACCTCTTTTTCCCAAAAAATTATGACTTTGTTTTTTTCTAGAAAGCCTTCCAGGTGAGATTTCAAAGTTCCTGAGTGAATGTGGGTGTATGCTCGCTCGCCTCCAAAACAGACTGAAAATAATTAAGGACAAGTATTATGTATTGACAATAGATATATATTAAAAGATAAATGTAATCATCTCCAGCTGCCCCTGGTATGAGCTTAAGTTTTGCTTAATGCCACCAGACAGCATCTATACTATGCTATCTAGTGAACAGATTGCAATTAGATTGGTTTCAGACTCTCCTTGCCTTTCAGCATAGTTTTAAATTCAGAAATATTGTGGGTGTAAGTCTGAAAAGTATATTTAAATTACTATGTGAGAAATGTGAAAGCAGTATAAACAAACTCCTTTTTAGAGCATCTTCAACATTAGATCACACTAGCCAATTGCTTACAGAATAAATCTTAATCTTCATTGAAATATAATGGTCCAGAAAATATATAAGTAGAATGGATCTCTTTTACTTCAGAGCTGATAAACTCAGACTTTTATGTTCCTAGAAGCTTGTAATGACAAAAAGAAAAAAAAAAAGATGCTCTTATGATTAAGGCATGAAATTAAGGATGTATTTTATTTATTAAAATATTTCCCATCTTGTGAAAATCCTTACTGAAGTCAGGATCCTGCTGTGCTGGACACTGTGGACCTTGCTACAAAAGGAGGTCCTCCTGCTGCTAGGCTCTGAATCCTGGGCAGAGCTCAGCCACGGAGGGCTTGTGGGACCTAAGGCATATGTTCCCTCTTTTAATCTATTTTCTTTTCCTTATAACTGAGCTTTTAATACTATTCTACCTATGAGGAGGTGTTTTGGTGGTTATTTATGTACATATGCAAATAGCAAGTGATGCACAAAAAGATCAACAGATATTTAAATGATAACTTAAGAAAATAAACAAGTATGTTTAGCAGAAGAGAGACCCCCACTAAAAGAATTAAAAAACTTACCTCTCTGGGGAACTGCTTTTTGACCTCTCTGGCTGCTTAACTGAGCACAGCCTGTAGCAAATATGAGGAACTCCTCCCCTTTTGGTGTTTATTACAGAGAAACAATACTTCCTGTGACACCTGAGTAAATATCCTCTAGGAAAACCACCACAGAGTTTGTCTACAGCTAGTTTAGTATTCCTTTGATCATAAATACCATCCACCACAATGAATTAGAAAGCGTGCCCAAAAGCATGAGTTATTTATTGAATGCATAGATTTCTCTGAAGCAGCCCTGATCTTTGCCAGGTATTTTCTTTAGTTGATCAAAAGAGCTCTGTAACCCCTTTTGAAGGACTTAGATGCGTGATCCTTGTAATCACATTTAAGGGCCTGGTTAGCTCAGGAGATGTTAATAGGATACAAAACCTTTCACATCCAACCCAGATCAGTGCAGATGAAAAGTTGTGACTATTCAACAGCTCTTTCATGTCTTGTGACCTAACCCAGTTCCCAAAGAAGAAATGTTTGTATTACTTTAAGATTACAGAATATGGTCTTCAGGTTTTTTTAACTCTTAAGTGTAATACAGAACATTTGACAAACAGAAAAATAATTAACAAGCTCAATGGTAATTAATGAATCCAATTAAAACTGCAATCAAAAGAATTTTTAAGATTCCCACTCCAAAACTGTCTCCACAGTCTTGACAGGTGAGGGTTATAGTAATCTAAAAGCAGGAATTGCTGGAAAGTAGGAGTGATCTAGAAAACTGGCAGTTCTTCACTAAAATTTCACTTCATCAGTTCCTGTCATTAGACCCAGGAGCTGCACATCTAGCACAGAAGTATTGCCTTTGAATGCAAATAGCCTAATTCACACGTTGATTACCCTGTAGGGAAGAAAAAAATGCAAGAAAACCTATGCAAGGCATTGTGTGGAAATTTCACAGCTGTTTCTACTTCACAGGCTTTGAGGTAGTAAAGTTTTAAGGTTTTGCAGGTATTGTTTTCCATCTATGAAAGCTGTAAGTCAGACCCAATTTGAATTCATGTCTCAAACTCAATTTTTAAAAAATACTTTTTTTTTTTTTTTTTAAATAAAATATTAGGAAAAGAGGTATAGGAAACTTTGGAATATAAAACCTTCCATGGTTATTCTAAAAAATCACAGGAGAAAAGGTCAGAAGCCAAGTGATAGCTGCAGAGAAGGTCTGTGCTACAAAATGGCTTCTAGTGTCAGCAGTTACTTACAGAGTACACTCATCCCTTGCTTGGAACGCACTGATCACTAAAATAACCTTAAAGGATTTTGCTTACGTGCAGTGATGTGAGCTAGTAAGAAGGCAGCAGGGCATCTGAGGATTGCTGCTTTCTGCATACTCGAGTGTAACATAAAATGCCAGTCTTAAAAATGTGCAGGTGAAGATTTGGGGTTGTGGTACTGCCATTTCCAAGTGTGCACAACAAATCCCTAGGAGGCACGAAACTGGCTGGAAAATTGTGGGACTAAAGAATTAAACTAAGCGATAAACACCAGTCATGTGGTAATATTGGTCATGTGGGTCATCAGTTTCCCTACTAACTGCTTAGAAGTTTCAGGTTTGGTACTTTATACATTTTTTTTTCCAAAATATTTTTGAATTGCTTGTACAGAGGGACTCATTTATATACTGGAGTAGCAGTGCCTATGTTATGCACAATCTAAGCTAACAAAAATATATAATATATAAACTGTGTACTTCTTTACAGCTGTATTTCTCCATAGCCCTGAAGGTTTAGGTAGTCAGCAGTTTGGCATTAAACAATTATCACCATTAACATTATTAAACACAAAAATATTTTGTTATATAAATAGGACTGTGAACTAATGTAGTATAAGCAGCATTAATGTATTGATAATCCAAGGATTTAAATTGATGTTCGGTATCTACATCTAGTTACCACCTGTGCTGTGCTGGTATGCATACTTACAGGAGAGTTGAAAAGATATTTCACTAAAACAAAGACAAAACCAAAACAAAACAGACGAATCTTTCTACAGTTTATGTTTTTTCCACCCTGAATCAAGATAAGACCTAAAGCCCAGAATCTGTTCAGTATAGGCACTTCTAAATTATAACTTGTTCAGCATCTAGCATCCAGTCTCTGAGTTCATTGCATTGCAGATGCTGCTGTTTAACCATGTTTATTAATGGGGCAAATAGAGATCTTTCCATATCAGTTGATAAAAGAAGGCTTAGTGTTGAGCAAGTGTGTCTTTTCTTCTGGCTCTGAAGGGGTCACAGTGCACAAATGGAACTGTCAGCCAGGAATAATAGATGGCTTTTTGTATGAGTGAAAAAGAGAGGGAATCAGTAGCCAGAGCAGATAACATTTCTGTACTGAAAGTTGCATGTGGGATCTGCCTCACGAGTAGGTCTCCAAATCACTTGCTCACTTTTATTCTACCGGACATGATTTTTTTCAGTCAGCCCTGGCTAGTGCAGAAGATTCTCCATGTTCAGAGTTCTCACACTGATCACAATTCTTCAAAGTTAAATTTCAGGCAGTAAAGACATTACAGTTTACACAAGACCAACTTCTTTCTAGACTGAATCAGTTCTAGCAGCCTTGGCAAGAATCACAGGGCACCAGCCCCTTAATCTGTGGATTAACTGGATGTTGAGGTTACCATTTGGAAAAATTAAGCTTCTAATCCTCATAATATGTAAAGCACTGTAAAATTTAATATAAATATTCAGGAGCAACATTGAAAAGAACAATAACCTAAGAAACGTCATAAGTTTTATTTTGCTGTGCCTTCTTTTTTAATACCATGGTTTTTTAAAGCAAATGCCGTGATTTTGAAGGGCTATGACTTGTGTGGTTTACAAATTTGAGGCTGGAAGTACTGAAATTACTATTCTTGGACAATTCTGAGTTTGAAATATCCCATGATATGCAGAATACTTCCTATGGACACACAGAATGTCTCAAGCATTCTTTGTTCTGCTAATTTTTTTCCCTATTTTACACTGTTTCAGACATACCAGAAGCTTGATGTCATTCTACATCATCCTCCCCTTGGAGCCAGAGGTAACAAGCACATCACCAGACTTCACAGTTCACAAATCCACACTTCATTGAACACAAACAGTTATAAAATAACAAGTAAATAAATAAACCCTAGAAAATTCTCTTATTCTTTCAGGCAAAAAGAGACAGGTTATATCACACTAGCCCCAAATGAAGAATGACAGCATAATCTGAGAATAACCTGAAAAAGTTTGTTTTGAATTTTTTGTCCATTATGCTGCTGGTACTATTAAGAATTCTTCAGTTTCCTAATCCTGAGGCACACCACAAATGAGTTTTATAAACAGTTTCCTATTCTTGAACCTGTCATTAATCTCTGAGGATGTTCCAAAGATAGCCCTCAGAGGATTTGGATTTGTCTTCTTTTTAATCCAGTTATGGAGTATAGCAAACAGTGACACAAACAGGATTACATTTTGAAGGGGCCCATGCCTGGTTATGTGAGCAGCAGCACACAGACATGCTGAGCTCTGTTCCTGCTCTGCATTTTGCTCTTCCTGACTGCTCCTCCTCCTCTTTTCTGGCTGATTGTAAGCACATTGGGAGAAAAAAAAAAATTGGAAAAATTGAAGATTTAAAAACAAAAAAGAAGAAAGAAGGAGTGAAGCTGTGTGCCATGCTGACTTTAAGCCTTTTATCTGTCTTCATTACCACGCTTGTGTCCCAGTGCTCTACCAGTTAGCCATATATAGCATTTCCAACACATCCTTCTCCTGAATGATGGGACAGCCTTGTCTTCTCAGCTGCTAGCAGGAACAGAGCACTTCTCCACTCCTGCAGAGCACTTACAGCGTTTCTGTGGTGACAGTTCCTTTAGAGCCAAATTGTCATTAGGACTATTCCAGGTAACAAACACTTTTTGAAAGAAAACCACTGTTTTTTGAATACTGAGAGTAATTTAAACACTGAAGTATGAGTCTAGTATCTCAGAATATTATCACAGCCTATTATCTCAGAATACCTTCAAATCAAGGTAAAAGTTTAAAACAATGAAAAGCTGTTAAAACATAAAAAAAATTCAGTGTTCCTGAAAGTTTTAATTGCATATTGGTTATGGCAGCTGGTGTGTGTGCTAAACAGTCCCAATTGCTCCATTCATGACTGTCTCTCTCCATTATAGATAACTCTTTTTAGGACGTTGGGTAGAGGTAGGACTAGAGGGAACAGGTTAAGACTAGAGATGGGTTGATTCAGATTGGGTATTAGAAAGAAGTTCTTCACCATGAGGGTGGTGAGACACTGGACCAGGTTGCCCAGAGAGGTGGTGGAAGCCCCATCCCTGGAAGTTTTTAAGGCCAGGTTGGATGGGGCTCTGAGCAACCTGATCTAGTGGGAGGTGTCCTTGCCCATGGCAGGGGGGTTGGAACTAGATGATCTTTAAGGTCCCTTCCAACCCTGATGATTCTATGATTCTATGATAACTCCTCCAATTTCTCCCATTAGCTGCAAATTTTATCAGAAAATATTTTTGATTCCCAGCTATTGTGAGTAAAAAAATATTCAGGACCAAGACCGATTAATACAGACTTCCATTAGAAATGTACCTGGTTTAGAATGGGTTTTAATTTCATGATAGATTTTGAGACCTGCAAGTAGCCAATTTCCAATCTGTCCAATGGTGACAGACTAATTTTATAGATTCTTAGGGCCAATATAAGCTACCTAGAATGACTGACTTTGGTATTTTATATAAGCTGCTATAGTTAGCAGGGTTCCACTTTTAAGATACTTGATAACACTCAAAGACAATCAAGATAAACTTAATAACCCCCCCTATTCTTTTCCAACAAGAGTCCCAGTTCTCAAAAGTCTTTTATCTATGCTATGTTATGGTTGTCATTATTAAATAAATAAATAAATAAAATCACAGAATGCGTTTTGTAATATATAATTTCTACATCAGGTAGTACTGTTTTTCTTGCTCATGTAGACTTATGCCTCAGGTGGTATCTGGCATGGTTCAATATGATCTGTAAGTCACAACAACATGGCAATGCAAATTCTCTGGAGTACAGAAAATTACTGAACAAACTGCAGGTTTCAATAAACAAGATTTAAATTAAATCAAAAAGCCAACATTCAAACCCCCAAAGCCAACAGTGAAAAAAAGGTTGCTTTCTCCTTTACATCATGTAGATAGCAAAGAAGACTGTACTCTGTGTGTTTGTTATACCTTCGCAATGCTGAGGTAAACTTATCTGGCTGTTCTTTAAAACATTTAAGTTGCAATTAGTGTAATGGTCCAGCAGTTACTGTGTGCCCTTCAGTGCCAGAATTAGATCTTTAGTTTGCCTTTTGAAATTGCTTTTTAAAAAGGATTGCTAAGCAAACCTGCAGAGGAGTCATAATGGATCTAACCATGTGGAAGTTTTCAGTCCTGAAAATGAAAATAGCCTTAATGAAGGTGCTCTAAGGTATAGGTTGAGTGACATAAATTTTGGTACTCAAACTCAGCAGCCTTTGCAGCTGCTAATGCTGAACTGTCTCTGAGGAATGTATCATGTGAAGTGAAATTTAATTTCCATCCACCCTAAATTATGTGTGTAATGTGTTACTTTTTCCCTTACAGAGTCCTGAGTGAACTGGACGTTGAATGAGTTTTCACACCAGAGTGCAGTGTCTCGAGAGATAAAGGAATGGGGGTGGGAATGTATTACTGGAAGTAGAGATAAAGCTGCTTCACCCACTATTATAAAGCTAGGCACCCAGAAGAACAGCTTTTCCCAAGGTGTGATCTGACCTCTCTCTCGGTCAGTCTTAAGCACAACCTGTCCTAGTGACTGTCTTGACTTTGCAACCATAATAATGTTCCCTTCATCTAAGCTATATGTCCTATATCTATATATGATCATTTCTAATAACTAATGGTATTTCCATCTCCCTCACCTGTCCTTACACAGTTGTGAACCCACAAACACACTATTTGGAAAGCCAAGATGAATTCTTATTTCAGATGTCAAGCCAGTCCCAAATTAAGAATTAAGATGAGGCATTTTATATGAGGTTGGTTTATCGCACCCTTGGCTGTTACACTGTTTCCTGTACCTTTCTTTGATGAAGCTGAAATTGCTCACTGCTGGAGACCTGATGTTGGACTGGGTAGCCCATGGGTTTAGTTCACAGCTATGGAAATTCAGTCTTCCCACTGCAGCTTCTTGGCCTCAGTTGTTGCCTGCCATGGTCTTCTGTGGAGAACATCCTCAAGCACAAGCCAAGACTATCTCCCTTTTTCCCTTTTTGCTAAATTACAGTCATTGCTTTCACTCAGTTGAGACAACAATGCAATTTTTGATTGTTTTGCTAAGCCACGCCAAGGTCAGGGCGGCTGCTTCTATCCTGTGTGCTCTGCCATCCTCAGTCAGCCTGTCTAGTGCAGAAGAGGTTATTTTTTTCCCGGAGATGGTTTTGTGTCCTGAGGTTCCAGCTTTGATTGTAGCAACTGCCTTACTTAGTAGGCACCACAGGACAGAGAGGGAAAGAGAAATAAGAACAGCGGGGGGAGGCAAGCACTCACCACAGAGGCACAGCAAAGAGCAAGGCCACCCACTGCCTCTCCTGCTTACATCTGACAATTGATCTCAGATTTCCACCCTCAGTTCTGCTTGAATCCAAAGAAAGGAGCTGTGGGTAGCAAGCAGAAAATTGCCTACGCATTTTCAGCAAAGATAAACAAATTTACTTATTTATTTATTTTTTAAAAAGGGACTGCATCATAGGAGAGATTAAAAATCTTATGCCCCTATCTTGCCATGCAACACAAACCTCCTGACTGCTCCATTTGTAGGTGCTCAAAGGAACAATGAACCTCATTTGCTGACTCAAAAAGGAACTCCAAAATTTGTTATGTGAAAGCTACCTCTTCTAGCTTAATGTTCAGAATGCTACTGCATGCAAGTAACAAACAATGACTATATTTGTATGAGGGAGTTGAATATGGGGCTATTTTCTAGTTGGGGAGCAGATGCGTGTTTCTGATTATCAGCTGCACCTATTAAGATTTAAATTCCTAACCCTGATCTCATTCAAGACAACAGTAAAACTTGTATTGATTTGGAATGGACTAGGGACTGACCTTTGACAAGCAAAATTTTCAAATGAAATCAGTTATTTCCCCTACTGCCTGTTTAGTTACATGACAACAATAAGGAACAATATAAACATTTTCTGTGACTTTATTCCTGGCGTTTCAGAATATGCCACACTCTGCAAGGACATCACCAGCCCATTGCCAAAGGGGTTGCAGTAGGCTGGAGAAATCCCCATGCTCACAGACATCAGGCCATTCTGAAATCTGCTACAGAAGACCCACTGCACAGAAAGCAACAGGGCACCTCAGGAGGAGCGAGGTGCAGGATATGATGTGTTTTGCATCTGTTACGCAACAGAGAACAATTTGCCAATTAATTCAGGTAGTCTTAGAGAGAAGAGATAACATGTCTTGGATTTCCTGCTCTTAATTTATTGAACAGCTAGGCCCTTGGGAATAATAAAAAGTATTTCATCAGCCTGCAGGAGGTCTACAGTTTCTGATATAATAGAAAAATACCATTTTTCAGAATGGCAAAATATCATTAACTGATGCAGACCTTGCATAAAGAGCATCTCTGATGGACTATTCAAATAAATTTTCCACCTTACCTTTAAGCTGTACTCCCTGGTGGGCAAAACAATAAACAGCAAAATACATGGGGTGAGTATTTACTCATTTCTTACCCCTCTTTCTTTACAGTGACTATGAATGAGAAAACAAAGTAAGAAATAACCTTTCTGTCACTTTCTCCTGGCACACAGGTGACAGGAGACTTTAATTTCCTAGGCACTTCTTACATGGCACCGTGTCCTAGGATCTCAGTGACAACCTAAAGTGACTTAGGTCCTAAACCACTACTGAGGGAATATGAATACAGAAGGCTCCCTTACTTTGTGTGTATACTTAGGAGATAACTGAGGAAATAATTCATAAAATACTCTGTTAGTTCCTTTCTCTCTGCAGTTTCATGAATACAAGCTGGAAGAACAGATAATACGATAGAAAGTCTTTTAGCTTGACAGCAAATTCCAGGAATCTTCTCACTTTCAAACTAATAAATAAAACAAATGTTCCTTATTCATGAAGATGGCAGTACCATCTTATAATGATCACTCTGGTGCTGGGTGCAGGTTAACTAAGACAGAAGGGTCTTATTTTTTTTTTTCCACATAGAGGCAGAAGGCTTATTGAGGTACCAGCTGCTCTAAAAGTGATAATGTTTTCCTCCAAAAAGGCATTTAAAAATCAATGCTGAGTTAATATTCTTCAAAGAACTGCTTTTTAAACTAGTTCTAGTTTATAACATATTTATCAAGCCTGTCACTTGGAAGGCTTGGATGATTATACGTCTCCTGATTTGTGCAGGAGATGCTAAGATGGATTTATCAAGGAACCAGTAGAGTTATGATCAGATAAAACAATAAACCACTGTCCTGGCTCTTCTTAGTAGATGCACTATCTCTTTTCCTCTCTTTTCAAAATAGGTAGCTCTGTCTTCAGTAGTTTAGGAACACAGCCCCAGTCTGTAAAAATTATTTCACAATGTGCTGAGGTTCAATCTCAGTTTTATCATAAGATTCAAAAGCTTCAAATCAAACTGCAGACACATCTGTTTTCTAGTTGTAGTAGTTGTGCTTTCTTCCACAGAGAGGATGCTATAACCTCGAAGATGAGAGAGTGTAATTCATCCGACAGAAAACATAGAACTAAACAAAGCCTGTTTAGTTTGCAGAGTGGATGATGTGGCAGTCTGTAAAAGCCTTTGGTGCTGAAGCACCTGGCGGTGAAGCCCCCCCAGCATAGACTGAAGTGCTTACAGTGAAGTAGTGATGAATTAGAATTTTGTCCAACCTCCAGCCTTCAAACATCTTCTGGGAAGTCAGCATGATTCATGTGGTTTCCAGGCAAACCTTGCTGTCAGTAGCTCTTTTAAGATTCTGGCTAGAGCAGCTTCTCTCCGTCTTCTCTGAGTCTCCTTCACATTTGTCACCCTGGGTCAGAGTCTCAGGTTTGTTGTAATCCAGGTCAGTTGCTTTGGATTTCCTCACCAGCACCTCACAGACTGCCAGCAGTATCAGGGCCTGTGCTTTAGGTCTCTAGAGAGCTCAAAATACTTTTTGTTCTCACGTATCATGTGTTCTGCAGTTTCCAAATCCAACTAGGTAAACTGGGAGGATAACAACATTGATTATAGTTTATAACTTTGCCGTTATAACTTACCTTGAGCAGCTTCTTACTCAAGAAGAGAAACTTAGGGAGCAGAAATCTTTGTCCAGTTATATGTAACAGTGCAATCTGTTGTCCTTTTTTTTTTTACTGTATTTTTATGTTCCATGAAATCTTTCTCAAAGGAGAAAGTTTCCCTAAAGTAGTATTTTTATTTACTGTTTTCTCCATGTCTACTCTTACTAAGTTATTCTCTGTGTTTTCTTTTTTTCCATATCTCTGGGCTGCATTTGGTGTGGGTTGTTTTCTTTCTTTTTTTCTTTAGAACCAGTAGGAAACTGGTGAATAAGGAACATTTTTACCTTTAGAAGCAGATAAAAATGTGAAAGACAAAAATCAAGGCTCATTATTTTAGAGAATACTCCTCAGTGCCAAGACAGCTTCACTCTCAGTTCTTCAAGAGGCTGACTTGTAAAATATGTAACACAGCACACTGAGGCCACACTGTTTTTATTCATTTCACACAGTCTGTAGACAATGTACAGCTGCCTCTGGAGCAGAATTAGGATACTGCTGCTATTGAATGTCTGGCTTAGAGTCACCAGGAGATTTTTGCAAGTAGCTCCTATTAATGCTAATGGGAATGTGACAAATTAATCTCTCATGTACAGGTGAGAGAACAAGTTAATTCAGTTGCAGAAGAAAAGTACTGTCAATGTTTGAGGAACTACAGAAACCTGAACCATATAACAACAGCAACAACAACCAATAGAGTAATACCCCTAGCATGTTAGTACCATGCAGTCTAAAATCAGTACGGGTACAAGAGTAATGCAGCATGTCCCTCCACTCTTCCACCTCTCTGGGATTTTTCTTTGCTGTATCGTATTTGTAAATTGCAACGGAATTATTCCAGCTTCTAAGAAAACCTGTTATATAAATATTTAGTCTGAAAGCCACCTTGTAAGGGCAGAACTGAAAAGAAGATAATATAAAAACAAACAAAAAGAATCAAGGAAAAGAAATAGGAACATTGATTACATTTGCTTTGGTAAAATAATTTTATATTAATTTGTTTACACTTTATTTAAAGTATAAGCAGGTATTTCCATCATAAACTCATGTGTGCAAATTACTTAACTATTTTCTATTTTTATAGTGTGATTTCACAGCTTCTTCCCAATAAATATTATTTGTTTACATTTTCACTCCTTCAGTCTGAATAAAGCAAAGGTTCTTCTGAAATCCTGCATATTTACTGTTATCTGGGAACCAGTCCTACCAGTATGTCTTTCAAATTTCTTGCTCCACTGTTTAAAAATGGTAACACTAAAAGGGAACAGCATAGGGACAATTGTGAGAAAATTTCAGAACTCTTCAGTAATTAGTACGGGACACATAGATATCTAAGCCAGGAAAATCAAATGTTGGGAGACACATGAACATGCTGCAACGGTAGATCACATTCTGGATTGTGAACATTCGAATGTTTCATATCTGCCTTTAAGAAGCAAAAGGTTTATTGTCCTCTTCTGCCACTTGTATATTCATGAGTAAATTACTATATTATG
The DNA here is from genome assembly GCA_027560015.1 of Chloroceryle amazona. NCBI lineage: Eukaryota > Metazoa > Chordata > Aves > Coraciiformes > Cerylidae > Chloroceryle > Chloroceryle amazona. The sequence continues at coordinate 41,407 of JANHFX010020586.1, read as the reverse complement.
TGAAAGTGTCTGCTGCACAATGTGAGCCAACACAAACCTTTCTGAGATGCAGCATATGCAGTGGTGCTGAATGGCTTCAGGAAGGCCTTCCTCTCCTGGATGTACCTGCCCGGTGAAGGGGAGCAGGATGTCCTGACAGGAGTGTCCCTGGCAATGCCTTGCTGTTTACAGGCAGGACACAGGATTAAACAGGCCCCCAGACAGGCTGCACTGGCTGAGGGCAAGAACCATCTGCAACTAAGGTATCTTCCTCTCAGCGCAGTGGGAGTGCTTATAAGACATCCCAGAGGCAACCTTACTGACTGGACAGGAGAACTTGGCAATGCCCTTCAAGGGCCCTGTCTGGATCACTCTGTCAGGGCAGCCTCCCTGAAGCCACAGGTGGCCTCCCAGCCTTGCCCGATTGACATACTGGCATCACTTCTCATTTGAAATGAGGAGTTAACCAACTCAGCTTCTTTATTTTTTAGTTTTAATATTTTTATTTTTTATAATTTGTTGCATACATTAATTGTCAAAACTGGTGCTGTTGCAACAGCATTTGCCAGATATATAGATAACGACTTACTGGTTTAGGCTAATTGAAAGCCAATTAAAAAGACACTACAAAAGTCACCAGCTAAGAAAAAGCCCCCTGTGGTGTACTGAAATAAAAGCCAGCCCTGTGGAAATCAGTGTGTGCTTTGATCGTCCGCTTTGATGCTGGTGTGGTGTTGAGCATCTGAAGAGTTCTGTCCTGCTCTCTGAACTGAGAATTATATCAATGGGGGTCAAGCTCAGTGGCTCCTCAATGTTTGAGGATCTACCTCACACAGCCAATGCATGCCTTGCAGGTCTTTCAAAATGCTGAAGATCCCAGACAGCAAAATCAAGGTATTTATTAAGGAAATGAAAGCACAGCAGTGCAGAAAGAAAGAGCTGGCCAATCACACTTGAAGAAGCTCTCCAGGCACTAGAACAAGCTCATAATCATCCATTTCTTGTCACTGCTACAGCTGCATGAAATGTCTGGTTTAACATTTTAACATACCAACCCCCAAAAGTCCAGTCTGGCGCCACTGAAGGAACTAGAAATCCTTGTGAACTCTTTCCAAAAAATCATTTCAAGATGACAGTTCATCTGTCAGCTTACCTACATCCAGTTCATTTGCTATAGTTTTCAAACTTGTAAAATATATTGTTCTTGTCATTTACACTGAACTTCTTGTTTGGCTCTACCTTCACTCCCCTAGTTTGTCTTCTGCATGGCAATTCAAGCAGCATCCATCATGCAGTTCTTTTGCTAGACCTTATTCTTTCTCTTTCTGGCAAGGTAAAATCTCAGGACTCTGGGAGTTTTGGGGTTTACCACAATCCTACTGTTCTTGTCCATTGTAGAGCCAAGAGCAGGGCAGCTTCATAGACTACTTTCTTGGTTTGAAAGATCCGAAGCAGGATTTCTAGATTTTGGCTACACAAAGATATCCATGAACTATCACCTGTCTTTCTGGAGCTAATCTGATGCCTCACAGTGAGTTTTTTCACCATAAAAAATGACTGGTCATGCACATGGATTCACTAGCATGTCTGTGAGTTAGCTGCATTAGCCTGGTTTGCCTTACTAACTCTCCTTATAAAGGTCCGAGTTCATTTCATGTGTACAGAAAATACTGGGATTTGCAGCTAGCTAGAGGCTGCACCTGTGTGCCTCATCTGTTGCTTTGGATTTCCTCACCAAGCCCCTCACAGTCTGCCAGCAAGTTCAGGGCCTGAAAGGAGGAAGGGGACTGCCTCTAGGTGCTTCATCTGGCACTCAGGCTTGAAGTTCAGTAATTTATTTTCTCCCCTTTTAATCTATGTCCTATAGAATGTCTAGAATTTAAGCACAACCAAGTAAGAAACTTTGCTTTCTCACTGCTGCCTGGAAGCTGCACTCTGTCAATAATGAGCTGCTATGATAATTTCTTTCAAAATGAAGAAATGGGAAGTGGACTTTGTAATCATCTCAGACCTACTTTGTTGCATCAGACTTGGGCATAAACTAACATATGAGACCATCTTCCCAATTTATCCTGCTTCCCCAGTTTTGGCGCTCTGTCTTGAGTTTGAAGTGAGCCAGGTAAAATAAAGAAACAGCAAAGCATAGGAGGATACAGTTGGCTGAAGATCAGCCCCATCATGACAGTCACCATGGCCATAATAATCCTCAATAATGTCCTGTGGAGACCTCTATTCAACACTGGACTAAAAGGAAACAGCAACTTACCCACTTAAGAACCCCAAAATGAAATGAACGGAAATTGTGATATTCTAGGTGAAAAACATATTTGGGAGTCCCAAGGCAGTGCGTCTTTGCAGCCAGAGACCTAGCCCAGGGGATGTGTATGCAACATTCATGGTGTTTGTGTCACCAGGTAAGAAACCTAGCTGCTGGAGGTGGAGAGGTATAGGAATTATATCCAGAGGAAATACAGAAGGTGAAGTGCATAAGAATGGTCCAAATATGCCTACATTTTTGTTTGAATTACCAGAAACTTCTCTGAGTAGAGACTAACTAATCAGATAGGTTTGGACAGTTGCACACCACAGACCAGCAGTGCTGCGATGGAGTTTGAACCCCAGTGTGCTCACTCAGCATGTCTTTCCAGATCAATGAAAACCACATGATGGCTGTGGTGCCTCATTGCTACAATTTCCTTTGCTACATCAGCTGAAAACATCTATCTATGCTTGCCCGCACGCAGTCAGACAGGACTGCAGAAAGTCAAGACCAAAGCGGCAGAGTATAACCAAGCAGTAAAGACAACCAAGGCAGACTGACAGATAGGAGAGATCCATATATTGAGCAATGTCAGAAATACACATGGCAATTTTTAATTGAAATCGTCACAGGCAAAGGGACAAACTTTCACATGCTTTTTTGGATGAGAGACGATAGGCCCTGGGGTAGTTAAAAAAAGCCATGGTATGTCAGGAAACAGCTAACATGTCTTTGTATCCAAGAGGAACCCCAGTAGCTTTTATCTCAGTCCCATCTTGCTGAATCATCTTTTCTGCATACATTCAATATCCACTGACCTAATCTAAACCTTCTGCAAATGTCTCTCTTCTTTAAAAGAAAAGGGTTTTCTGTATTAGTTCTGTCTGCATTTTTATGAACCAAGATAAATGTGAAGTATTATCACACTCTTAGAGCACTTACACAGGTTTCCAGGGTTGAAGAATCAAGCTAAGTACATCAGTATGAAGTCTGCACACAGTATACACAGCATCTCTATCACTGGATTGTAATTCCCCCACCCTGGGATTAAATTCTAATGGACTTTGTCCTACAAGTCTTGCAGAAAGTAATTCTTGAAGACAGGTTATATGAAAGGATATCATAATTTGGCATAAGGATGAAAGATGACATTCAAGGGACCATGTTGTCTCTTGATTTGTTTCATATTTAGCTTGTAATTACTTGATGAAGTGTTTAGGATACAAAATGAAGAAGTCCAGGGGATCTGTTAACTCTGCCCTTTCTCTAAGTGCCCAGCTAAAGTTTTGCTTCAGTCTGCTCAAACCCCATTCTGGAATCAGAAGTCTACGACTCCAAGCAACTTTGTAAGCTCATCAGAACTTCTTTTTAACTACTGCTTATAAATATTTCTCCTATGAGTAAGAGATGCAATTTTCCAAACTGTATCTGCATATACAAACACAGATGCTTTCTGGTATGTGCGCAGGTTGTCCTTCAGAACAGTCACTGGGTTGGACATTGCGCAGCTACCTGCAGTTTTGTGGTTCATACCCAGGACAGTGTACACACTTGCTCAGCGATTCATTTTCTCCTATTAATACTCAATTTGAAATTCCAGTCAATAATGAAATAAAGCAGAACTGCAAATGCTCTGAGCAGCTCTACCAGATTACTCACTGCACAAACATTTGCAAAGAGTATCCTTAACCGTGAAGCTCTGTGCAGTAGGCTGCTCCAGTAAAATGCTTTGTTAGGGGCAGGTTACAGCTAACACCTGGCAAATGATGTGCAACATGCTGCAAAACTGTAATGTTCATAGGCTAGCATGTGTCTTGTATTTCAAGAAATTACTTCTATCCACTCATAATGGTTTTTTTAAGTGACATACTAAATGAGACCATAGTAGCTCATAATTCACTAGACCTACATGAAATACTTTAACAGTCCAAATGTTCCAGATAAGGCAAGTATTATAACAAGTTACAATGCACATACACACAAGAGAAATTGCTTTAGTCACATCTGAAATAGAGTTTGTTACTGTAATTCCTGGCAGCTGATTAGTAATGCACCCCGCATCTTATAGTTCGTGCTGAGCTACGCAGAGGATTATCATGGGCAGGTGAAATTGTACAGGGCATTTCACTACAATAGGGTATAACTATGCAAAGAGAAAGTTGAGCCTAATAATCCTTTCTTACGCCAAATGTTTATGTGGTGATAAATCACAGACAAGCAAAGTTCTTCAGTGCCCACAGTACCTGTCACCGTTTTATAAAAATAGAGGGACAGTAACAAAATGTCCCTAAACCATTCTGAGGTGCCACATCAGGCAGATAGGGAAGGAAGAATGCTACCTAGAGCCTCTCTACAGGATCCTAGATCTCTTTCACTCAATCACTAACCCAGCCTGGCCATATTTATATTAGAACTGATACAGTCACAGCCTCTCCAGGCAGGTCTGGAGATCCCACATGCACAGCACAGCTGATGCCACAGTTCATAAATAATAAAATTATTTTTTACACAAAGTCTCTGAAGGCACCGTTTACTCATGTACACTTAAGTAAAACGTGGCTATGACCATTTAGGTTTTATGGTCACCGGGGATGTGTAATTTTGTCTGTATATTTACTATTTCCTTTTGTAGCTGTATTATACTCCAGAGCTGTGAGGTACTTAATGATCACACAAGGTATATATAGCATCATTTCTAGAAACTGATTTCTTACACTTTGGTCTCAGGTCACTTTTCACTCTCCGTTTCCTGCAAGTTACATCCAATTATGTTCACCCACAGAGAAGGGAAGAACTTTATGTGTCCAGAACAGGAGTTACCAGCCCGAGCACCAGTAGACACAGAAGTACTAGGTCTGACACAGCAGCTCCCTCTTCATTTAACATCCTTTCAGTGGATTCCTGTGGTGCAGCAAATGCTACAAAAATCCTTTTGTGCCCGAATCCTACTTTTCTCTATATTCAACTTCCTTGCAGGGCTTTTGCATTCTCCTCAGCCTTTATGACCCCTTGCCCTGCATCTCAGACACCTCTATCCCCTGACCTGGCTGTGGGGCTCCAAGGAACGGCACAGTCTCCTCTGCTCTAAAGGGTTTCCTCAGACCAGGATGAGAGCTGTCAGGATGAAGAGCAGCATTCCACCCTGCCACCCTCTCTCACACCCTTTCACAGGAACATACTAATACATGATAACCAGGGAAGCATCTTATACAGCTGTGTCACCCATTCCTGCATTAAGCTGGGTTTTCGAGATAGGGTCTGGCCTGGCTGGTGTGAGGTGCACTGAAAGGGCTGCAGTGACAGATGATTGCCAGAAGACACTATTGACTAAATCAGTAGCATTTCCAGACCTGTGAGACGTGGGTGCAATTTGAACCTGCATCCTCTAAATGGAGAAAACAAAACTTTGCAGGGGCCATGTCAGGCTGCAAAGTGACTGGGCTTCTTCTACGTCAAACCCTGCTTTTTCCCCAGTGTCTGGGAGAGAGAAGAGCCAAGATGTAAAGAGCCTTGCCTATAGAGAAAGACAACCCTGCTTTAGAAACCACTGGTGCCATTAGGAATGACTTTTCAGACAGGGACCATCAGGACGTGAGGGAGGTAATGGCCAGCAGTGAGGAGGGAGCAGTGATTTTATTGGCTCCTTGGTGCCTGCAGCACCACGGTGGGAGCCCAGCTTGCCCTGGCCCAGCAGAGGGCAATCCCAGCAAATATCTCAGGAAAGCAGTGCTGGTGTTCAATTCCCATGCAAAAGGGAAAGGTTGAAAAAGTAATAGAGCCATAGCCATCTTCTGGCTGCTTGCACCTCCCGGGAATCCCAGCTGCCCTCACCAGCCCTGTGGATGAGTGTGGGGTGGGAGCTGGGAGCAAGGAGTTGGGGAATGGCTCTCTTTCTGCCCATTTTGGGCCAGCTTGTGACCTCAGGAGCTCTGCCCCTTTCAAAGGTTTTTTTGAAAACCTTCTGTTGATGGGATCAATCCCTGCTGGAAAAAAAGAGTCCTGAAAAACAGCCAGATTTTGCAGACATGGGGACATGGAAAGGCTCGTCCTGGGAGGACTGTAAGTTAAACCTTGTTAATGCCTCTCTTTTTTGCATACCTTTTTTGTATGGCTTCAAATCTTTTCTAGGCCTGCCTGGAAGAATCTTTGCAAGTAAAAGAAAATCAGAGCAGTTTAGTAGTCAGATAATTTCTGGATGCTTATTTCCTCTACTAAATGAAGTGACTCTCTTCTAAGCTTCCAATTATGCTGAGTGTACATTTCCCATGTGCTCTGGTATCAGCACACATTTTTACCATAAAGCATATTAGCTACTCATAAGCTTTTTTGTCTATAATTCAGTTCAACGTGTGCAAACCCCTGCTCATCTACATCGGTATTTATTAGTTATTCTAGATAGTTGATTAGCACAGAAAAGCAGAGATAACACAGAAATCATGCAATACCAAATCTCACAATATCACTTTTCTACATAGATGGGAAATTATTATTTTTTTTTTCTTAGCAGTATAAATATACATGACAAATCACTGAAAAGAAACATACCTATTTGAGATAATCTTGCAAGAAGGCATTTGACATTCCCTCCATGAGCAGCACTGCTTAGCGAACAACTTAAAATAGTTGTGCTACAGTAGGCAAGCCTGGCAGACACAGAGTCATGGATGAATGCTGTGAGGTCTGCAGTCTCTTGGCCAGCCAAAGGTGATTAACAGCAACACAGACTTGTGTACTGTTCCTTAAAAGCTGCTGCAGAAAAGCAGGCTGAACAGGGGCAGAGATGATCCCAGGAAGCACCATTAAGTGGAGATCTATAACATTAGGGCAGAGCTCTCTTCTAGTGACATCCCTTGTTCCACATGAGAAGGAAGCAATTGCCTGTGATACCTTGTGATTGTCACACGAGCCATCACTTAGCCCACAGCACCAATGGGTTCAGGAGGGGATATTCAATGTTCATTGAAGTACATCTTCTGATACTTTGTCTTTACCTACAGTAATACAAGATACCTACAGTAAAACAAGATAACATCCAGAAGAGCCCTCAAGAGAGCAGTGCAAGAGCTGAACACTTCTCTCCACCCCATCTTAGGAGCAAATCTGCTAAAATGCACATCTTCAAGTAATGATTCAACCTAGTCCTCCTACAAATATGTACGTAGGTATATAAATATATATATAACATATAAATGTATGTATTCAATATCATTCCACTAAGTATTCTGGTGCACTATACCATAACTATGTACATCAAAGCACAATCAATTCACATGTTAACAAGATTTAAGAATTGCTTAAAACTGAGTTTGACATTAGGTACTTTGCTGGCTTATTCACAAATACTCCTTCATTTTGCAGTCAGCCTAATGTGAGGTAGAAAACCAGATCATCAAACCCATCTCGTAAACCCCACAGAGAAGGAAATAATTACTAGAGAACCCTTTGATATTGGTTGCCTATTGAATTAATTGGTAGAAGAAGAAAGATGAGTATCAAATTTTGACAGAAATAACCAGAATCAATAATACCACGGGTACATTAATCATATACAGGAAGCTTAGTTTTACAAACTCTTGCACTGTAACTTTTATTCCCAGAAGTAACTATTAAACACTTGAATATTTTGCTAAAAATTTACATTTTGTTAAACCACTGAAACAAATATTTTTGCTTCACATCACACATACACACCGAGCTTTCTCTTAGTGAGGAAAAAAGACACCAAAAAAAAGTCTAAAGTTTTCAATGATACAGTGAAATGACTGCAGCATTTTGAAATGCGCTGGTTTGAACCATTTGTACTTACACACTGTGTATGCCATTTTGCAGTGCACAATGACCTTTGCTGAGGGCTTTGGACTGTAGCCATGGCCTAGGTCTGGGCTGGGTTAATTATCACAAACAGCTGCTGGCCCAAGCAGTTGGGAGGGGCCATAGCCAGGATAAACAAGTGAACCACCCAATGGGAATGTGATACCATACTGACATCATGCCCCTATATAATAGGAGGGCTGGGCCAGGGTGGAAGTACTTGTTTATGACTTCCTTCAGTGCAGCTAGAGCAGGGAAGGTTGGTGTCTCAGGCACAGGTAGAGCCTTCTCATCTTCTATTACCTGTTCTGCTTATCATTTCATTAGTACTGTTGTTTTCTTCTCTCTTTGTGTTGTCTCAATAAACTGACCCTATCTCAACCCCTAGGGTCTCACTTCTTCTTTTTCCCAATTCTCTTTCCCATTCCCCAGAAGGAAGTGTGGAGGGAGGGGGGGAGAAGTGGTGGGTGAGCAGCTTCATGATGTTTAGCTGCCAGCAGAGGTTAAACCATGACAAGCAAGAAAATATTTTGGCCACATATATAACCACAGAAGTATATACCAAAATTTAGTACATTCTATCATGTTCTACTGAAAGAACAAATTAAAATAAAAATTGTGATTTTTCTGATTGGAAGAAAAGGGATGAAAAGAACAGACCAGAAGCAGACAGATTATTGGAAACGATGAGATGGGAAGATTCACAGAGAACTTCAGAAGTGGATTATTTCTACACTTGAAGTTACATTTACAAATCAGATATTAAATTGTAATTGTGTAACTAATTGTTGTTCTGATACCACCACAAAACTGAAGAACTGAGAATAGTTTTGGATCAATGTGTAATGGTTTTGTACAGGGTGATGTTTGTTTGGTTTTTTTTTTTTAAAAAAAAAGGTACAAAGGTACTGGGTTGCATCCAACCATTTTATATTCGTAGAATTGAAGACTGGTGCCTTCATGTCCCCATCTCATGTGGAATTGCTGTGACCCCAGGCTAGTGTATTGACAGTGCTTGTTTTCTGATGTGTTCTCAGATCCTTTGTATTAATGTGGGGCATGTGACAATGGCTCTTGTCATGCAAGGCCAGAATAAACTCCTTGCTGTCAAGTCATGAATGTCTCACAGGATACACAGGTCTGGTGGATATGTTGAGTCTTGGACGTGAACTGTGTCTGGTGATGTATCAGTGGAGCAGTCATCTGCTTTAATAATAATATTAAAATGCTTTTTTATTTATAATAACTTATTTACTAATTTATTATTAATAATAAATGGACATCTGGAGTTAAGGGGCTGGCCCTGAAGTGCTTTGGGTTATTGCACAAAATACTCTTTAGAAGGAAAAATGTTTGAATCTGTATTTATGTCTGCTTTTGGTTTCTCAGATTGCCGCTCTGTGCTTCCTTTTGCAAGACCAGCCAGGACAGGGCTGTGGCCCATGCAGCGTAGGGGGCAATAGCCCACACTGTTGACCAACTGTGTAAGATGGGGCTCATCACCAAGAACAAAGTCAGTTTATAGACTCTCGTAGCAACCTGCTCTATCAGAACAACAACAATTGTTCTCTTTCAACAAATTTTGGTCATTACCATCTATTTTGTCCTCTTCCTCTGAATTGACAAATTGCCCTCAAAGAAACCTCTTCGATGCTTCTCCCAGAATTCCCTCAACAGGATCCAGCCCTTCATATCTAGGGCAGAATGTGTCAGTCTCAGGACTACTATCCTCCTCTGTGGGCTTTCTTAAACCCTTGCCCCTTCATGTGGTGTATATCAGGGTACTTACTGATGCTGAGAGGGTCATCATTACACTGTATTTCCAAGAGGTCATACGTCCCCTCAAAATCCAGGCAGATCAGATCCTCCACCCCAGTTCAGCTGGGATCATATCCAAATGGGGAATGTAAATGTGTCCTCCACATATTTTAGCTCTACCTTGAGGTCACTGGATGAGCAACGGACTCATGCCACAGTTCAGGTAATCTGTATTGGAGGTACTTGGCATCAGGGATGAAAGGTCCAAACCTGGTGGGAGTGGGCTGTGTAGCACCTGCTCAGAAAGGAGAATGTGAACAGCAAGGAATGTTGAGTTTGGACCATTGTAGGGAGAAAGGAGGGGCAAAAAAGGTAAAAGAAATGGCATGAGTGAGAACACTGACTCCCATGTAGAGCAGAAATGTGCTATCTGATCCAGGTAAAAGTTAGAAATAATATTAATAACAATTAAAAAAAAGCTTGTGTGTGCAACTTTGGGCAGAGTAAGCAGTTAAATGCTTTGAATCAGATGATGATGTCACTTTCTGTTACGAACGTCTCTTTTCACTGGAAGGAAACACACAGGGCATTTTACCCTGCTGATAAGCCTGGGAACAGTTATTGCAGTACACGGGACCAAGCACAGAAACCTCCATTAGTTTTATACAGTCAAATGCTTAAAGTCTCTTCTAGAAGCTGGTTGACTCCCCGGTTTTCACACAGGACCTACCCCCAGGCAGTGAATTGGGCTCAGTGTTTTGCAGTTGTGTTCTACCTTTGAACTCGGTAATTCTCTCATCTCTTAATCTCCTTTTCTGTAGGAACTGGCAGCCTGCCTGGCTTTAAGCAGAGTCAGTGCCAATTATTTTGCATTTTTTGGCTTTTTTGGTTTTTGTTTCTTTTTTTAATATTGAAGGCACTGCTCAATCTTGAAGTATGGATCTTCCTACCTGATATTCAGCTGCAATGACAGAAACAAAGAAAACAACATACAATCAGTCCAGCCTGTCTTGCAATATGAGAAGTAGTTACTCCTGAGTCACATGAATCTCAGGATTTCCTCAGTTGGCACTTGGGAAACCCAACAGTGCCAGCTGTACATCCCAGCTGTCTGTTGTGCGATACAGATGAACAGGTATTTCCAAGTGCAACAGCTGATCCCTGGGCTCTTTGTAGAGAAGATTCAAGGTATCCATCCTCTGATTAGACGGAGCTCTCCTCTTTCTTGTGTGTAGACATGGCAGACACAGCAGGCTTCCTGCCTCTGTCAGTTTGCTTCCAGGTCAGATACGTTCAGCTCACTTTTGGGCTTTATGTCCTTCGGGTTCTTGCTCTATGTTACTAGACAAGTTTTTGCTGGTAGGTTTAAAAAAGTATGCTTTGAGACAAGAGAAAATCTAGAAAATCTGAGAGTTAAATCAGCATTGAGATCTTCTTTCCTGAAGTCACAGATGTTTGACACTAAAACACTGGCCTTTATTATGGGAGTTCATGTCTTTCCCCTTAGCCATCTGGGCTCAGAATACTTTACCCACACTATTACAAAAAAAAAAGAGGAAGAAATCTTCTGTCATCTTCAGGTATGGCTTCCAAAGGGCTTTGGCACATTGCTCCTGTATCAAATCTGTCTCTGCTTCCTGAGACACATCCTAACTCTAATGTGGCTCCTGATTCCATCCATCCAGTGAGGTACCTGATCCTCTTCTGAGCAGTGCTGGGCAGGGTTTTCAAGGGTATAAATAATATCTACATCACTCCTGTGGCATCACATGGAGGGCATTTCTACCAGAAATACTGTGAATGAAAATAGCATTGCCTAAATGATGACAGCAGTGCTTTTGAGCTTGAAATTGACTTTCCTATTTAATGTTTCTACATCTTTAAAGTGATAAAGACTGTAAAAAAACATGAGATTTAGAACTTTTTTCCATTGAAATTTTCCAAACCTTTATGCTGTGTCAGCTGTAATGCAACATCACCTTCAGTTTGAGCTATATCCTGCCAACAAAGCAAACAATCCCTCAAAACCCCAAATGCTAGATTTTAGGGGGTTTGGCTATACAAATTACAGCCAAGATGAATGTGAGACAGCCTGAGTACTCCCATCTCTGAAAGGGGCAAATAGAGATCCAGCCAAATAGTGTGGGGAAGGAAACAGCTGTGGAAGGATGCCGACACTGATGAGTCTTTATCACAGAAATCTGCATGTGTCATAAAATATGAAAAATGGTGAAAAAAGAACTCAAAGGCAAAAGCCTATGAGAATCATTAATCAATGATAAGGAACGGGAGGGTATAAGGGAAATCAAAAAGCACATAATAATGACTTTGACACTTTATCACATAAGATTAGAATATCACTTAATAGAAAAAAAATTTAAAAAATCTTACTAGCACAGTTGATTCCTTTTATCATAAACTGTGAGAAGTGTACAAGGACTGCTCCTGTGACAACAATATGAGGCTGTTACAGCTGTCTGGGTGGGCAACAGTTTAAAGCTCTCGCCATGTGCAGGTTTCATCAGTGGTGAAATATCCACAGCAGATGGTGAAACAGAAATCTGTAATAATAACTACTGCTCTATATTTTCCATAATGTAATCATTGCCATCCTAAAGATCAAACTATATATATGTGTGGCTCAAAAGATTGGTATTTCAAGAAAATATATTAATCAAGGCTTTGCTAAGTTGTGCAAAGGAATTAAAATGAACAGAAAGCATGTGTCAGAATCCCCTGACATCTGTGAAGAGTTTCCATCAAATTGATATTTCTGCCTACATGACAGATTGTTAAAAGAATTTTGTGTTTTAAAAGCAGAAAGGGGCCATTATTTACCTTTGGTTAAGACTTCCTGGATAATATAGTTGCAAACATTCATCCAAGAGAATTTTTTTTTGAAAAATATGCAGTCTTAATACTTCAAATAATGCAGAAACCACTACCTTCCTAATGCAATAATCTGAATCATTAACTGCCACATACCGTGAAGGGCACATAGCTTATTAAGTTGATATTATCCAGTTTTATTTTCTCACTATTTGATTGTATTGCCTGTCTGTAATATGACATTTTGACTAAATATCTTTATTTCCTGAAAGAAAAAAGAACCTTGTCTTGTGAGAAATCTTCATCCCCTCCAGATGCTTACAGATGGCAGTCAAATCACAGTCAGTGGTCTATAAAAGTTACCAAAATTCTTTTCTAATATATTACTGTTTCACATTGTTATATCTGATAATTTACAGTGTTCAATTCCCAGAGATAAAAGTTTTCTCTCTTATTTTTTTCTTTCTCGCTTATAAAAGGTTCTCTTTTTGCCTCCTATAGAAAATTTCCCTATAGAAAAGAAGGTAAAGCTAGATGATTAGTGCATCATCCTGTCAGCAGACATTGAAAATTGCCTTTGTCAGGAAGTTTCTGCATGGTGTTTCTCTCCCAGCCTGCAGCAGTGCACTAGCAAAGCCTTCCTACCTAGGATGCATGTTATGAGAACACTTTCCGTGCAGAGAGGGTAAAGAGAGAAAAGTCTTTATAATGTTCTTTTCACTTTTCCTAGAAACAATGCCTTCTCCCCAGCTTGTTACATCAATTAGAGACACAAACAAACAAGGCAACAAGCATCTTTGCTCACTGGTTACCTTCTCTTAAATCATTCTTGAAGTAGATTCTCTGTCATAAGCTGTCTCTGGCTCCGTAGAAGCATCAACCACAGAAACTCATTTATTTATATGATATAGGAAGACCTACACCAAGCTCCCCTGCCTGCCCTGTCTCACACAGGGCACAAGTGTGCACCTGCAATGCCTCTCAGATATCCCTGTGCTGCCATCACACCTTCTGACTGCTACCCGAGTGCTGAAAACATCCCTTCCTTCACAGTCAGCATCACACAGCATCACACTTCTCTTTCCCACTTTCTTGACATCTCCCAGTGCCCCACACCAACAGCCAGCCCTGGCCCCAGGCCCTGCACAGGCTGTTTCTGGGACACTTGCTACTGAAACCTCTCCCGAAAGTACAGGTTCTGCAACCAAAGAGGAATTTGATTGATTAATAATAGGTGAAAACATAACTAAGTTGTTAAAATATTTTCTCCTTATTTATTTTGTCTTAATTATGTTTGGAAAATACCTAGAACAATCAGAAAAGAAAATCTGGCAGTGATACACCCTTAGATGGCAAGGCTACCCCTCTGCATGTCCTCAGGGATAGAAAGCAAGCCCATAGAGGGGGAGTTCAGACAGATCCTATCCTCTGAACAGAAATTACCTTTAAGGTCTAGAGACAAACAGATTTCTTTAGAAGACTGTCTCAGATTGAATCTCAAAATACCTAAGGAAGACCTTTCAGAAAGTGTATGAGAAACTAAATGTCTGCATTTGGATGACGAGTCAAGAATGTGGTTTATTCCTCACAGTAATTTAACTGCTTTCTTCTAGGGAACACCCAGCCATACAAATGCCCTAAAGCAGCTCAGTACAAGAGGAAGGAGTAAATATGATCATGCAGCTGAATTTCTCCCCTTGCTGCTGGATGTGCAGAAACTAGAAAAGAGAGCAGAAACCTTACATGACACACAAGCCCCTTTCAGTAAAGGAAAGCCCTTGTTTATGTAAATACCCATTTCTAGCAATTTAGAAGCAGCTGCTAACCACAAGTGTTTTAATTGCCACTGCACTATTTCAATTACTAATCTCTGCTTTGTTCCTACCTCTCTATGGACATGCTGTAAATTATTATAATTTGTTATGATGGACGGCATTAGAATGGCATCTATTAGCACTTCTATAGTTGAGAGACTGTCATAATGTCTATTAGCAACACTTGCAGGTGATGCCAGTGATGGAGAGGAGGGCCACCATCATATATCTACTGTGAGTGAAAATGCAGACAACTGAGTTCTGAGCAATTACTCCTTTTTTTGTTGTTGTTCTGTCTTCTTTCCCCTTTCTTTGTCTCTCTTCCAGACATAAATATTGAAATATGTAAGTAAAGTCAGTCATGCTAAAATCCCTATAATAAGGTTCTGCAATAGTTTACTATATTCAAAGCTATTTAAAAATGTAGCATTTTAAAGGCAATGAGTTCCTTATATATATATGCTGATTTTTGATACTTTATTTCAAATATTGAAGGAGTGTAAGTTAGCGTTTTAAAAGGTAGCAGGAGGTTTATTATACAGTGGGTGGCAATACAAAGTGGGGCTAAGGAGAGAGACAGCTTCTCTGTAACCTTGCTGAACCCTGCAAGCTGTAAAAATCAATAAGAGAATCAAACCAATTAAGAGGTACCAAGAAGTTTACAGAGGCTGAAAATGGAACTCGGGGATGCAGTCATTGATTTATTGTCAGGGAGTGATCCCAAACAATAGATTTATATTTCCATTATTTGCCATTGGATTCTTCTTCTTATTTAAAGCAATCAAATATGAGGCTCTCTTCTGATGCAGGTGTGTAAGGTAATTATCCTTGTGAAAGGTGCTTTTGTCCTCCTTGCTCTTTAAAGTACTTGAAGATCCACTGAGAGAAAAAACAAATGACTGAAAATGGTTTATGGCTCAGTAGGTGAGAGCACCATTTTCACTCTGTATCTCTGTGTGTGGGAGGAAATGTTAACGTTAAAAAAAAAATCTGTAAGAAATGGGCTTCCTGCTATCACTCCTTCCCTAGGGATAAATACTTCAGAGAGCAGTCTCCCTAGAGATGTCCTCTCAGCTGCTCTGTGCTGCTGCCCCTTCACAAGGCTCCTTTTTTTCTTATAGGTACCCAAACAAGATGGTTTCACTCTGAACCAAAGGGAACATTTTTCAACAAAGCAGGTACGAGGTTTTTCAGGACACTATAGTACGAGAACAAGGCCAAACAGTGCAGGTGTACTGGCCCAAGGCACCGTCTGATGTTCAACAGCGCTGGGACAGGATGGTCCCCTTCTCTGCATGTTTGAACTGACTTCACACTACAGAAATTTGTCTTGAATTTTGTTGTTAAATAGATGCACCCTTGAGTGAAAAGGTCCTTCCCTTGGTTTCACAGCTAGCTGTGCAGGAGTGATAGCTGCTTGCAGTCAAGATGTCACTGCTGTTAAACAAGTCTTCAGTTTGCTCTGAAATGTCTCCAGATTTGGGGAAAATTTTCTTGTTTCAGTCTCTCTGGCATCCCTCCTGGGTAGTATACTGGCCACCCTTTCTCATTTCTTGGAAAATGAGACACTCCAGCCCAGTGCAGGTATATCCTGCATCCCCAATGTGAGTTGCTCATGTACAGTCCTCCTCAGACTTCCAAACTCGGAGCCACTGTGTGATACATCTGAGCAATTCAGGAGCACCTTGGGAACTGAACAGCTCCATCCTTTGCAAAAAGCCTTTTCTTCACTTTGGATTACCTTAAAACTGTATAGTTCTACCAAAGAGGTAAGACACAAGTGTGTGACCCGTGTCTCACTGCTCTCATTGCTCCAGTATATGACTGGGACACTGTACCTGGCGTCCTACACCAGGTACTGTTCCTGTGTTCTATTCCTGCTGCTGCCCTGTTGGTGTCATTTTTCTTCCCAAACAAGATCCATCTGTGGGATGCACTTTCTCTGTCCTGTTAACACAAGCACAGGGGGTGTATAGACTAAATACAGCATAGCTGACAATTGCAGTACAGGCAAATTTAATTTTTTAATCCCCCTCTGATGAGCTACTGAAACTGTTGGAGAAGCAGCTGAACTAGGACGAAGGTATGGCTGGTATTGGGAATGAGGGAGAGGAACACTGAAAGGCCATTAATGCAACTGGTCTGCTGCTGCTGGTATGTGAAAGAGAGTAGTAAGTGTTTTGGGAAAATGTATCAAAACGCTTTTTAAAGTAATTGTTTCTTTGCCAGTTTTCACCCCTTCTTCCCTCCATGCAAGCAGTTACCAGGCTGAGTCCTCGGGCACAGCACTGGCAGAGCAGGCAGCAGGGCCATGACAATCTGACAGCCCCCCACTGACCCAGGCTACTTACCTTGTCTTTGGGGGTCCTCAAAGTTACTTCTAAGGACACGGACGGTTAACAAATTCAAATTAGAACTTCTGTGTACAGAGAAATCCCCTGTCAATACAGGGTTGGTTTATTTTCTAGAAATCTGTCTGAGCTGCTTGCAAACACCCTGAAATCTTGCCAAAATACATGGAAAATCTGTCTTGAAGCTCTAGAAAACACTTCAAATTAATTTGGTTATGCATGAAGTTCTGAAGATTTAGTTAATCTTTGCAAACACTTTAAAGGTAAAAGGTGTCTATATGTTACTATTATCAGTAGTTATACTCCTGTGCTGTTCTCTTTAGTAGAGAAACAGGTACTTCAGTTAAAGCTAAGAAAGAGAAGGGAAGTAAGCTATTGATTGCACCCAACCACTTTGCACTTGTAGTCTCCTGAGATTCATTACCTCATCTGTTCAGTGCTTTAGCTATGTGGTTACTCCAAAGCCAGACATCATCACAGTAAAATTCCAAGGCATTTCCCTGACAAACTTCTCCTTAAATAACTTCTTTCCCATTTGCTAAAATACAACCATTCATTCATTGTGTCAATTCATTGATCTCAGTGCCACTATACAGCTTCAGCCTTGCTAGCAGCTAAGTAGTACTAATGTCAAACTGAATTTGGGAAGCAACTTATTTGCATGGAAAAGCCTCATTGTTCAGCTGTGCTCTGTAGTCTGTGGAAATCAGGCAGCAGCTACTGGATGTGGAGGCCTCTGAGCTTTGTATTTTGCAAAGCTTTCACTCTAAATGTGCTAGGGCAATACAAGAACTAAAACTGCTGCCATATGCCAGCTGGTTTTGCAGAGCCCTTGCCCAACAACTGGAATCAACCCGTCTGTAAAAAGACAAATATGTTTGGCCTTTTGAAACAGACACGTGACTAAAGAAAGTAAAATATCCCACATACTCCCAAACACACAAAAAGGATTAAAACTACATCTTCAAAATAAATATCTATAAAAATAGGGTTATGTCTTGTTAAAACAGTTCAGAATTATGACTCGATTCAGTGATAGTGTACAACAGCAATAGCATATTCCCAGTTATGGACTATTTACAGTTTCCTGCTAGATACCAACAATGGTATACATTTTCTTCTAATTAAAACAACAACAGCTATAACTAAAACTATCCTAACATGACTGATGCAGTTTCATATTGGCTAATAATATTCTTTGATTTATTTCTCACCCATTTATAAGCTACCACTTAGTGAAGTGTGACACTGCCAGATGTGCCTGCAGAACTGAAATGGGGGCACACAAGCAGTGAAAGTCTTGTAAACCCTTCAGCTAATTGATATTGTTGTGTGTCCAGGAGGATGGAGGGGGAACAGCAGAACAGTAGTTTGTTTCTTGGCCAAACTTCCACTGCAAAGCCAGTCACAGCATCCTTCTGAACTGAAGGGCCTTTGTCAGCAGACATTCCCTCTGGTTTTGTGTGAACTTTTATGGATTCAAGTTCTTTATTGACAGGAGGATTTTAATCTTTACTATAATTACATGTTTCATTAGAATCCAAGTAATTGTCCTGGGTGAGATTATTAAATTTTACCTTATGTGGATACCAGTTTTTTGAAAGAAGGAGCAAAAGAAAGACACCCTCTTCCCTCCACACACCTCTCCCTTGTCCTGTTAATAACCTTGTGGTAGAAAATGCAAATAAGACACACTTTTTTAAAACCAGGATGCCACACAATTGTCATTAACATCTTGTGGTTTAGGGGTTCGTTTGACTTCTTAAATACACACCTGGCATCTGAAGCTCAGCAAACTGAACACATTTGAAATGATGACTTTTTTTGAATAGGGGGGATAAGAAGCCACGGGAATATATCGTTATAGATGAAGTGTCCTTGCTGCCACCACTTGAAAATGTAAACACATCTTTAGTTTGTTTCTTAAATATTTGCCCTGCTTCCTTCAGCTATTGCAGGTATTTTGACTGGGTAGTACAGATATTAATGATGAGAGGGCTCTTTCCCCTTTGCAATACCCACAGTCATACAGTATGAGCACAGCAACTTCTTTCCGCCCTGGGAAAAGACTGATCTGTCAGTCTTGCGGCACCCATCAGTTATCAGACTCGTCTGAAACAGACCTGTCAGTTGCTCATCTAACATAATTTTTCCAATAGGAGGAACAAGTGGATAACTGCTGTCTGTGCTGGCAGGAAGAGCAGCATGGCAGTGACAGAGCTGATGAGTAAAGTGGTTGGTGCTAAGGGCCAGGTGTCCATGCTGCCCACAACTGGGAGCTGCTTTAAGCCACCTCTAAGCACCCAGGGCTGGCCAAAGCAGCAGAGGTGTGCCTGCAGAGCCCAGCTTCTGCTTGCCTTCACCCAAACGGGAGACACTTTGCACTCTCTTGGATTATTACATGAATGAGGGACATGTGTCTTGTTGGTTCTCTACTACATATGCCTTAAGTCAGTTATCTGAAAAGAAAAATATTTACATCAGCAAGACTAGAAATTCTGAAACATATGGAACATTATTTCTAACAACCTGAGAGATGTTGCCTAATAGCAGTTCTTGTCTTCTCCTTAGCAAAACTAATCTTAGTCTTCATTTGTTTTCCAAATTACATTATTATTCAATAAATAGAATATGAAGCCAAGGAGAAGAAATTGCTCAGTTCCTGGCAAACTTTCTCCTCATCTTGCTCAATAATCATGATTATAATTATTTATTCATAAGTCACATTATGATTCTCCCTATGGTAAAATTAAATTCAAAATGTGAGTCTAAAAATTTAAAGCATTAAGATCTCTATCTGTGGAGACCCTAGAATATCAGAAAGATTGATAATAAATTGCTGGATGCAGAGTAATCAATGTCATCTGAGAGATCAGGATCCAAGAGCCAAACACAACACTGAACAGATGGATTTGTGCCCCGTTTTATTCTAAAACATGTGCCATCAGCTCTTTACATTTCCACCAGACTGAAGTGGACCAGCTTTTGGACTAGAATGATACTTTAGTGTGAACATTAAGGGGAGTATCCTATAAAAGGCCAGACATAATTTGCTATTTTGTTTTATCAGAAGGTAAGTTCTTAACATGGGAGGGTATACTCTGAAAACCAGACACCCAAAGAAAGTATCTGAGGTTACAAGCAAAATGTAAGAAAAAAAAATGAACCCTCTTAGTTCACTATTGCCTACTGAAGGTATGTTGGGCTGCACCAGGACACCTTCTGAGGGAAGCATGTTAATTGTACTAAAGTCAAATAATCTTTTCCCTTTGGAAGTAAACCAGATATGTTTTGGAGGCGGAGAGCAAGCAGCAGCACATGTGCTCTGGGCTTCACACAATCCCGAACCAGACAAAAGGCACAGAGAATAAGTACGAAAGGATGCAGTGAATCAGATCAAAAACTTGCAGCCCTAGGAGGTGAATGACCGATGTGCTGAGAGATGAATGACTGATGTGTTGATAAAAGGCACTGCAGTTGTTTTATATTTGCTTGGCATTTCTGGAGGGTCAGTCTTCTGGGTTTATACCTGTCACCTACAGCAGACTGAGGAGGTTTGAGGGAAGAAAACTTAATAATAAATCTAAGGCTGTGTGTGTATAAAAGGGTCTGTAATAACAGTGGCAGCATTTACCTGAGACATCTGCATTGTTTTGGATAAATTTTCACCTACAATTTATGGTTGTGATGTTCAGCAGCTCATCAAACCTAAAACGTCTGTTAAGCTTGAATAATATTTACTGCTTTAATTGAGGCTGTGCTATGTCCATGACACAACTTTTGGAGAAAGAATGTCCCCACCACTATTTTTAAGGCGAAATTAGTTAAATGCATGAGATCATTAAGCATAAAGAGGACATGTAGTCCTATTCCAGTTACCATAGCACAATAATAAAAGAAGTCTATTGGAGAGAAAATCAGTGCAGCTAGGCATGCTACATTGTGTCTGTCTCCCAAAGTATTTTTTCTGTAGTATGCTGAATTTTCCTGAAGTTTTGTCAGTGAGATCCTTTTTTAGGATTATCTTCTGTTAGTTTGTGAAAATAAAGGGTTAGCTTGTAAAATTGCCTTGGGTAGTGTGAGACAGGGAGACCTACGAAGAGAGTGCAGGAACATATCACCATGTCACCCTACCCTCCCATTAGTGAACACAGCGGATAAAAGCAGCTCTGGCAAGGTAGATATAGGTTAGTCTGATTTGAAATGCACGGAGCTAGGAAGCCAGACTTAGCCCCTAAGGGCTGAAATGCCTTAGGTGAGCAAAAGGAAATTAGAGACCAAAGCCATCAAAACCCTGCTGGGCTCTGCAAAAAATGATTGCTTGGTCTGATGAGGCCCCTGCTGCCTGAGAATGAACCTAAGCAAATAATGACATTTATTTCGTTATCAATTTCTCTGTCTTGTTTCCAGTGGACTAGATATCAGGAATCCATGTCTGTCTAGTTTATACTGAATTATTTCATTTTTCTTGGTGGTGGCTGAAGAAAAATGTTATCAATGTTGAATCCACATTCCCCCAAATAAAGGACTTAATCACCTAGTTCAACATAGAGCACCATGGGAGCAGCAGATTTAAAAGAAATAAAAGGTTTTAAATAACCTAATTTCATGTATATGTATGCATATGTCTGTGTAGTAACTTATATTTATTTATACCTGGTATGCCTGTGGAGTACCATATACTTCCTCAAAGAAAAGAATATGTCCTCTTTTTATGCCATGAATTTACCTCTTGAACTACACATAGAAGAACATTAAGATTTACAAAGCTGTTATAACTGATGGATTAAATTGCATGGGGATATGTATTTTAATTGATATCCATAAAGGCAGTGCAGGAAAGGTTATCTTGAACTATATTTGGAAATCACTTTCATAATATCACTTAATTCTTCTGGAAGTTATCTTTAATCAAAGACACTCTTTGCTGATATTATTACATATATTTTACCTGAAAGTGACCCTATTTTTGTTTTACTGTGACCTTATCTTATGTGTGATCCATCAAGAAGGGGAACTCATTTACTTCCCACAGATCTTTTTACTTCATACATCTTGCACAGATTTTCTATCCCCAAACAGACTAACCTAAGCACACAACCACTTACTATGATATACTGAGATCCCTGCTTAAAAAATAACTGGCACATAATGGGGTACTCAAGCAGCTGATTGCAAAACGTTAGAAAATTGAGCCAGAAAGCTGATTTTTTTCTTCTTATTTTTGGAAAATAGAGTTTTTATGGGAGGAGGTGTGTTGACAGAAAACCAAAACAATATTGTAGTGTCACTTACTACATATAATATAGAATAATTTTCATAATTAAAAATAGAACAAGATAAAGACTGTTTTTTTGTCCTGTAGCTCCAGGTCACATCTCTCCCTACCCACAAGTGGACAGCCCCCATTCATTCCTGCATCAGCGGCACAGTTTGCCTCCCCTAGCACTATTGAGTATCCACAAGTTGAATCATGCTATTGTGAGCAACAGGACTTTAAAAGTCTCCCTAGGCTGTATAAGAACGTCACCATATCAGGGAAATGTAATATCTTGGAAGGCAATTTGACTGGCAGCTTTGGCGTTTTGGTCCATGTTTTCCGTCCTCCTTTGTTAAAACCCACGGGCTGTTTGGCTACACAGGGCCGCGGGGAGGCAGGAGCATATGAGGGCTGTAGGGGTGACTATTCTGAGCACCCCATAAGTCAGGGGCAGCCTGTTTCCAGCTACAGGAGAGACAGAGGATCCTGTGCTTTGCCTTCACTGAGGCTGTTGCTGTCACACAGGTCCTGCAGCACTGAAGAGCAGTGAGTGATAAAGATGGAGGGCCAGCATCTTCTTGTAATGCTGCTGAAGAGGGGGCAGAGAGGCAGAACCTGGGGGTGTCAAAGGCAAGATGGGCAATAGTACTGGAAGAGGTCTCCAAACCAGGAGTAAGCTACTCAGTCTGAGTCCCTGGTGTCTCTGGTGTCCCTGGAAAGTACATGATGGTGTTGCAGAAGCTGGTGGGGTTCAGCCTGGTGGATCTCAGCAGGAGCCAGGAGACCACCACTGATATGCTCTCAGCAAGGCACTGCCAACCTTCACTTTGGCACCTCACAACTTCTGAATGTTTTTTCCACCCCGCCAATGTTCTGTCAAACTGCTTTATTTGTGTTGGGTATCAGCAGACACAACACATTGTTGGATCTTTTCCTACCCCGTTCAGAGGAGGACAGGAAGATTTGTACCACTTCCATCACATTACTTTTTTCTTTTTTCAATGTGACAGTTACAGTATTCATTAAATAACATATAAAATCACAAAAAAACTCCAAGTGTGCATCAAGGAGTGTATCCGTATGATGCATGAAGGAACAAATGTTAGAATTACTTGCAGAAGTGAGAAGATGTGAAACAAGAGCCGTGATAGTGCTTGGGTTGTTTTACCTTCAGTGTTTCTGTTCAGCACATGCCCCATACAACCTGTGCTCCAGGTGTTGGTTATGAACCATCAGACTGTAGTAGAGACACATAGTACCAAATACAAGTGGAAAAAGCATCATAAAAAGTTAAGGAGCAAATATGGGCAAACTGAAATGCAACAGTTTGCTAGGAAGGACCAGATGATTTCCAGGCAGCAACAATAGATCTAGACATACATTTTCATGATGGCATGTATTTAGATATCAAAAAGTTATTTGGCAATGTCCTTTGTCAACGGGTTTGTCAAGTAGTTCAGCTGTGAGGGAGGCAGAGAGATGGCCCTGGCCTGAATAAATTAATTGTTTAAAGGACAGGAAAGAGGGGTTGAGAATACACGGTCAATTTTAACAGTAGAGGGGTTACCAGTGGAGCCTGAGTGGTGCAGCACGGTCATAGATGATCTGGAAAAGGGTTGAGCAGGAGGCTAACATGGCCTACCAGTGATACAAAGATAATCAGGGAGAAAAAGACAAGGGCTGATTGTTAAGAGCTGCAGAAGAACCTGCAAGTGCCAAGGGGCTGGGCAAAAAATTAGGAAACTAGGTTGAATGTAGATAAATGTAAAGCACAATAAAAAAACTTTGAATTGAGGATCAAAAATGTGGGCTAAAAGTATCCCATCAAACCTGTCAGCTCAAATTTCAATAGCAGTAAAGAAATGCACGAGGATTTATGAGAAAGGAACAGAGAACAAATCAGAGAACGTGGTTGTGCCTCTGTATAAATGCATAATGTGTTTGCATCCTGACTTGTTTATGTAGTTCTGATTCTCGGAGTTCAGCCCACAGAGGACATACTGGAACTGGAAGAAATTCAGAGAAAGGGAGTAGGATGGTTATTAGTGTAGTGCAGCTTCCATTTAAGCATTGATTAAGTACACTAGGATGCTTTTGCTTGGAGCAGTAATAAATGAAAATGGTACTCTAGAAAAGCATGGGTGACCTGGACAGGATGAATGTAACAGTGAGGAATTTCAGATGAAGAAAATCATAGGCTTAAAGCATATCAAATGAGGTTGTTTTTCCCATGATGTACAAAAAAACCAACCCTCTGTTCCTCTGTTGCTGCAGAATTGTGGCTTCTGACTGCTTTTTCCATAGGACCAAGGAGACAAATTCCAGGAAGAAAAATCCACTGACAGATATAAGGTTATTTCTACCTCAAGTATTGTCTGAGGCACAAATTTTCAGAGGCTGGAATGGTAGAGCCAGGACACCTCATTCCAAGCTTGCCCTATGGTTTTACTGCTCTCCAGCTGCTGGGAATCAGTTATTGCTACTCAGGGCAAAGTCCTGGGCTGCCTGTGGTTGTGATCTGGCCACTCTTACCACTCTCGTGAAAAAAAAAAGTATCAAACAATAAGTAAACTTTTCCACATTTTACAATAATTATTTAAATACAACTGCAAGAAAATAACCGAAAAAGTGGCAAACTGACAAATGTCCTACAGAGTAGTAATGGATGCCATGGTAGTTGCTGTCCTGTGAGGGTCTATCTGGGAGATACATTTCTATATATTTCTATATGCTTCGTCCATCTATGCTGGGCTTGAGCATTTTCACCAATGATCAGGCTGAAAAAACAAGGACTTTCTGTGGAGGAAACCTGCACTGTTAAGCTTGGAAAAGGAGTCAAACCTGGTATTTTACAACTGAACCAGCCCTGTAACTCTGCTCTGCTGGCACAGAACTGATGAGAGGCCAGAGGACCACTATGCTCATATTAATTTGCCAGCTAGGAAAAATTAAATTTTTTTGCTTATATAGGATTACCAAATTAAATAATTGCTGGCCTTTACGCTACTGTTTGTAGAAAGTACTCTAGAGCTTCATTATTCTTCTGTTATTTCTTAGAATTGGTTCAGATTAATCAGAAAGCTCCTGAAACCTTTACATAGTATTAGAGAGATTATGCCAGTTCATCATCATCTTTAGTCCAAGTTTTCTAACTGCATAACAAGTATATATCTTTTCCTTTTCCCCACCAGGAACTGCACTTTCAATGAATTAAACACGGGGAGAGTGAGAAGATCAGAAAAGTAGAGATTAATTATGAAAAAAAAACCCAACAAAAGAAAACAAACAAAAATTAATATCTGCTAAGTAACTTTAGAAGCATATAACCTCCCTTTTGGTTCCTGGTTAAAGGCAGCCTTGGTGAAAGCACATCTGACTTGAGAGAGTAACATGCACACTGAGAAAAATCTGCTGTAATGAAAGAAAGGAGGTGTTGTGACACACCTTTTTTTTAGGGGGGGAAGTGTGGTTTAGATATAAAGAAATACATGTTCTCCTGAGGCTGATATTTTTGCTCATATTTTGGCACCACATACCCTGTGATGTATTTAGCATATACCTTATCTTACAATTGCTGTGGGTTCAAAAACCCTATAGAAACACATCTTACTAAATTCTGAAGTGCTTTTCCATAAAATTAATATCTTCCTTTCCCAATTCCTTTCTTTGTCTATGTCTTCTTTAAAGGTTGGTGTTTAACTAAAGCTTTCTCCTTCAAAAACCAGGCATTGAGAAAACAGCACTGCCAAGAAATCCTAACCAAGATTTAGAAGAGGCTGTTGCTATGGAAATAGCCACGGCATCGTGTGTTCAATACAACTTCTGCTGTGTTAAAAAAGCAGGCTGAAAAAAACAGACAACTCTGGCCTGAGTAAAACAAATCAACAGAGTATCAGTGATACATTAGTTGTGAAAATTTAGCATTTATTAATTATATTTTTATTGGCTCTTTTACCTGTAGGCAGAGGAACTGCCTCTCCCCCAGGCAGGGGGACTGCATCAGAATTACTTTCACCTCAGCACAGAAAATGAGTTCGCTATTTTGATGCGTATATGTTTAGTTGGGGTGGTTGTATCTGCTCTCACCCAACACTAAAAGTTGATAAATCATGACTTAACTCTGCAAAAATTAAGTATTTTTTTGGAGGCACCTTGCTCCAGGGGAGTGTGTGCATATGAGCTGCAGTCAGGGCTGCCAATTACTCTCATGAACTGGTGTGGCCCCACAAAATTGTAACCCCGTGGAAACTCAGACATGCAGAAAGCCTTTGGCAGATTATTCTACATCCCAAATTAATCTGGATGCACTGCCCAGGCATCATGTGACTCCTCTCATCAAAGTCCTAGACACAGCAGCCTACATCACCAGCCCACCTGTCTGACAAGTCCCCTGCACCAGTTTTGTCCTTTCAGCTCCCCAACATCCTATCCATTCACTTAGTTTTGCTTTGGGTTTTACAGCACTTCCACATGCTCTGCAGGATTGTCCTGTGCACATATAGCTCACCTGTATGTACAACATACAAATGTTGCTTTTCTGGGTACCCTGCACCTGAATATCTGGTTTTAGATATGAGCAATCACCTGACTGCTGCAAAACCTTCCTGCAAAACTATATACTTTTGGAGAAGGATGTAGTATTTTACGTACAACATAGAAAATACTAAATTACACACAATGCTTAAACTGAGCGTTGTCAGATGGATCTTGAAAAGTCTTTGGCCTGTGTGCTATGAATCCACACCTTATAACACCAAGCTTACCCAGTGCAGCTCCATGCAAACCATCTCATGCCAGTGATCACTGCAATGAAACTGCTTTTAAAAACTAGAACAAAATTGTCTAGTTATCTCAACTGAAATTCTGCACCTTTTAATTTAACCTGATATGGCCCCAGGAGGGAAAAAGAAACAAGAAGAATTAAGTCCAATGTTGGTGGAAGGACATGCTCTAAAAGCCAGATTATCCAGATGGAACAGATAAATCTGTTACTCTTTCTCTAAATATCAACACTGCATAATTAGCAGCTGCTAAAATAATGGAAGCCAATTGAAGAAAAACATGGTATGCTCTACGTTCATTTATTAAATACCTTATGTTTCCAAACAGAGCTTTCCATATTTGCTGCAAAACTATGTAGCTTCATGCTCTACACAACTGAGCAAAGATGACAGCACTGAAATGAGCTATTACTATTTCCATCAGGAAGATACGGGGAACTAGTCTGTGTCTCTGAGGCGAAAATATATATTCATCAAATGGAAAAGCTTTAAAAAGCAGCACTATCAAAGATATCAGCATCCTGTCTCCCTTGGAGACAGCTAAACCCCACATTTATCTAAATTATCTTGGTAATATGACAGAGTGATTGCTCACTAATGGTCAGTAACAGTTTTCTTTGTCATTTTCCTAGTCATTACCTCCTCAGAATGAACTCCAGAATAAACTGCTGATGCATCGTGACTAGAATATAAAGTGTACCTCTACAACAGAGTCCATTCCTATTAAACTCACGAACCCATATGTTGGACTTCTGACATTTTCATTTACAAAATATAATACCCCTCTATTACAGACCCTGATTAGCTTAGAGATATTTTATGCTTAAAACAGCAGCAAAGTAATATCTATTTTGCCCAGCTGTCTTCTATTGTCTTCCTTTTCTCCCCATAGCTACTCAAACACAGGAGCCACGTTCTCTGCAAAGCAAAGAGCACCATTCAGAGAAGGCTGGTTTAGTAGATACTGTATTTTGTGGCAGATTCAGCTGCATTTTTTAATTTGGATGTTTAAGTCTATTTGCCCTTTTTCAGGAGCTGGGGAGAATTACTGATTATACAGTCTGCCTGAAACTCATTTCCCCTGCTGAGTCTGAGAAAAGCCCTCACAGAAGGCTTGTGTGCGAGGCAGCTGATTATTGACTCCTTCTCCTGTCAAAGAGTGGAAATTTTGAGTGCTGAGATCCACTGTCTTTATTCCAAATTAAACTGAACTAATCTGTCGAGCTGCTAAGATGGAGGAAACAAGAAACTCAAGCAGAAGGAGTGAAGGAGCCAAAGTGCTGCCATGTGAAGTTGCCTGATTTTGAGATACTTCATCATCCTAGAAAAACAGCATTAGGGTGACCAGAAAGCAGGACAGTATCTTCCCCAGTGTCACACCAAACAGATACATACTGCTCCTTCAGGGAGTCCTAAAGGTTGAAGGGTTGGGGAAATGCTGTGGAGCTTCTAGGCTGCCTTGTCTGAACTTTTCTACAAGAGGGAATTCTGCCCATTTGCTGTGCAAATGGGCATTGTCAACATGGGCAGCCACAGAATGACAGAGGTGCTTCATGTTGCAAGCTGCCAAATGCTCTTTCAACTTTGCAAAAAACACATGCACAAGTAAGCTGTACATGCAAAAAGCTATCAATCCTTTTTTTTTAACCTCTGTTGTCATTAGGAAGAAGATCACTGCATGCTCTGACTCCAAAGAAAGAGGGTCCCACCTGAAAAGCTGATATTTCTAAATCATTAGGGTGCAAGGACTCAAAGAGGTTGATCAAATTTCTCTTTCTCTTAAAACAGACCACCAAGCCACAAAACTTCCCATGCTTTACAGAAAATGCCCTGTATCTTTGCTAGCCTAGTTCAACCATGGAGTTCTGGTCAGAAGCATGGAGTCAGGTCAGCTCAGCTCCTCAGTTTAGGTAATCCAGGGGTGCACAGTTTAGAAAAGAAAATCAGTGCATAGGTTATGTAGAAGTGTGCAAAACCTCATGAGGCACTTTTCATAGCTGACCCCCAAGAGCAGGCAGTGACTATTTAAATGCATTCATGTTCTTCCAAAAGGTGCCATTCAGCAGGATCAGGAATCCTCCTACCCCCAGAGCAGAGGGCCTGGGAAGGAGCAGCTCTGAGCTGGGCTTCTGTGCTGAGCCACATCCCAGGGCTGCAAAATGTCTCCCTCACCAAAAACCTTGGCAGATTTTGGCTTGTTTGAGGCAATGGATGATGAAAAAACTTGTTGCCAGCAGCTTTCAGGCACAACTTCCCAAGCAATACACAAGTATCCTTTCTCTTTTAAAGTGAGAAAAAAAAGCACGAAGCTGAGGTCTGATCGTGAATAGACTTTTTGAATCCAGGCTGCCTCATTCCTGTGGCCTTCCCTAAAACACAGTGTCGAAGATTTGCATATTTCTGTGTACATGCAAACAGCAGATCTCCTTGGCAGGGAATGCATTTACCTGAGAGGACAATGAAGGTCTGGCACTGAAAGTAAACATATTTCCCTGCCAAAGTGTCAGTGCATCACGGTTTGTCATGTCTTTTCAAATTCTGTTTTCTTATTTTCAAAAAGCCATCCACCATCTGAATGTGATCAGTCTCCTTGAGGGCTTAGAAACAAAAGAGTGCATCTGTTCCACATTCTGAATGGGCCAGGAGGCTAGGGCTGGAAAGTCATTTGAACCATATGAGTCCTGCCTCCATGGGGTGAGGGAGTTGTGCCTTCAGCGTATACAGAAAGAATTCCCACTACATCCATGGATTAGCATGAACTTACTTTTTATCTAATATTCTGAAGCTAGATTAATTTCTAAATTTTCTAGATGCAGAGTAAGAAACACAACAAGAACTTGAGTGTAAGACCCAACCGGCTGTGCTGGACAAAAGCTCAGCTTAGCTCATTATTGTAACCCTAGTGCCCAGCATTGCGTGGGTATCCACATTTGGCATATAGTGGCAGAAGTTCCACAGTGCATTATATATTTTGTGTCAAATTGCTTTATTTTTTTGAGACTTACTGGAAGTGTCATTTAATGCCCTTTGGTTGCTGCCTGTTTCCCCTTCATACTTCTCTGTCTTTCCCAAGTCATTTTTTTTCAAAGCTGATCTTACATGGAATGTATTCCCATCAACAAGACTTGAATGTTAAATAACTGATTTGCAAATCAAATAACTTAATGAAATGTTTTTAAATAAAGCTAATATGCCTAAGAAGAATAACTATTTGAAGACGGAGATCAGTTCAGATACTGCTGATACTACTGAGATGGGCATGATGATTTTTGCTGTTTAGTACTCTACTCTTGGAACAAATTCAAGCACTTGAAGATTTGAAAACATATATATATTGCAATAAAGAAGCAATAAAAATATCAGCAGGAACCACCGAAGTATGTGTGGTAGACATGAGAGGAGGCAGGAGTAAAGGGAGAAGGAGTTTAAGCTAGCATAGAAAAATTCCTCTCCAAAATAATTTGAATGCAATAAGAAATTAAACTGTTCTATATATTTCCCGCTATTATGAGTTATTTTTGCCTCAGGCTGTCAATCAGTTCTGCTGACAAAGACCCTAAACCTTCAAATGTCTTGCATCACGCTCTTACACAAACTAAAAATCTGCATTTAAATTTAACAGCGGGCTAGGAAGAGATATTGTATAACGTTGGTAAATTTATCGACTAGAAAAGCGACAATGGCTAATTTATAAAAAAATAATTTCATTCTCCAAGGTGATTTAGACTCTGCCTAACAACTGAGCAGGCTACATAAGTGCTATAGCTCTTTCCAAAATGCACAGTAGATCTGCAGCCAGATATTCTGAACCTTAAGGAGAGTTTAATCCATGTTTGTGCAATCCTGAACCCAAGCTTCCCAGTGGCCTTGCCTGGGCGGGGGGGGTGGGGGGAATGAGGTAAGGGAAATAGTAACACTACAAAGAAACACCTCTATCCCAGTCTGGCAAAAGGACGAGTCTAGCAAGAAACCAGCCACATGCCTGAGGTATGCCCCACTGGTGTGAGACCGGGGTGCCAAATGGGATTTACACTCAAGAGCCAAAGGCTGGGGGTACCTCAGGACATCCCCCATGGAAATGAGAGCAGAGAGTAATCACCACTGATCACATAGCAGGTGCTTCCCTTACCAGAGTGGCCTCTGAAGTGGACAAAATATACCTTAGTTTTCAGCTTTACACATATAGTTGTATTTGAAGGGAAACTTATTTTTTAGGGAAAGAAGTTTTGGTATTTTGAAAATGAACAGGAGGCCTTTTTGACCTTAAATGACACACACAAGTCTCTAATCCTCTCAGAAGCACCCTTGTCACGCCACATGAACAATTCAGAGGAACTCCAGGCCACTCTAAAATCAGGGGGCATATGATTAGCATTAAACCAAAAAACATTTTAATCCAGCTGCAAGATTAAAAGGGTGCTGAAAAACAAAGTGGTGTTCCTGTCTCCCTCTGTATGAAACATTTCATTCAATAGAAACAGGAAGCTCTAGAGAAGAAATGCCTGAACGTTAGGCTGGAGGGCTTTTCAGCTTTTATACATCCAGCTATCGACTTCAGGGAGGTTGCTTCAAATCTGCATCAGTGTCACTGAGAGCAGAGTCTGGTCTCCAGCCCTCAGACTGTGCTCAGTTCACAAATGGCTTATCTGTAGCTCCCTAATAGAGAGGCTTACAAATAAGTGGCTCAGCTTGGTAAAAGCCACTTTATAAGCTGCCTGCTACAATACAAAGCTTCCTTCTTTGATTAAAAGGTACTAGATTTATAGGAAGACAGCAGTGGAAGGCCTTCCTGTTGCTTAATGAGAGCACATTGTTTTAAGAGAGCAGAAAAGCCAATAAAAACGTATAGGTTGAGCCAAAAGTACTTTGATGGAGCTTTAAAAAAAAACAAAACAAAACAGATTTTACAGGTTTGTAAATGATGAACATCTTGGACCTAGAGACACAAACTGAGCCTTTTAAAAATATCTCTCCATACTTACAAACTGTGAACATGAGGCTGAAGTTATCCTATTTAATTATGACAACTGACAATTATGACATCAACCTGGGCTATCTCTTTGAGCAGTGGGATCAAAAGTGCTCTGAAGGTGACTACTTCTTTAAGCAGGACTGTGGGATCCTGGGTGATGAAGATTTTTGGGTTTGCACCACAGAAAAGTACCTGACATTCCTAAATACAGGCCACAGGGTGAAAATATCAGAAGCTATTACTGCCAGCCTGCCAATCCTACTATTCCTTCATTATTTTACCTATTTAATTGCATCTGGAACCAAGACTGGACAGAAATTTTCTCTTACTGTTTGCACAGTATCTATAATATACCTACTGATAAGAAACAAAATCCAGAGTGCTGTGCTAAGA
Source organism: Chloroceryle amazona (assembly GCA_027560015.1). NCBI lineage: Eukaryota > Metazoa > Chordata > Aves > Coraciiformes > Cerylidae > Chloroceryle > Chloroceryle amazona. The sequence goes on along the minus strand of JANHFX010020586.1, from coordinate 9,199 downwards.
TGGATTACCTACATTTGGTCTCCCATCCATTTTCCATAGTTACATTCCAGCTAATGGAGACTGTAATATATTGTGATAGACAATGATAATTCAACATCTTGCAAAAGAAAAGACTGAAACATCAAAGGGAAACTTGCAGATTCAGCATCCTCATTACAAAATAACAGAGCATATATTTTCTTTTAAAGACATTTCACTAACATGTTACTTGCTCTAAATGGTTGGATTTAAGAAAAAAAAATTAATAAAAATCATAACCAGCACTTGTTGGGAAATGTGCTGCAAGTGGAGCCCTGATGCTATGGTAACAGAGCTGGCTGTGTGAGCCACGCTGACACAAGAGCTGTGAAACACGGGCTTTGCTGCCATCAAGTTCTGTGGGAAAAGCCTCTGTGATTTCAAATGTCCTGAAATCACTACCTTTGTTTCTACACCTATGCAGGATAGTTTTCTCCATATAATTTTGTTTCAAGGTAAAATGTGTAAGGGAGCATGCATACAAAAGATATATATTAAAGTAACTTCTGTGAAAAGACATCATTTATTCAAGATTGAGCATCCAGGTACCTATTTTTGCTTTGGCTGCTTCTTAGTTTTACTCATGCTCTTATTACCTTACTCTGCAAATACTCTGTGAATTATAAGTCCACGTAAACATATATGCCAAAGTTCTGAAAAAGCTCTACACATATTGCCCTGTATTTACCAAGTGACCGATAGCCTCCTGAGTCTGCAGTTGCAAGGTCTGATTTCAGGCACTGTAATAGGTGTGTGCAGACAGATAGCAATTCTGCTGTATTAAGCTTCAATGATCACTAGTCATTTCTGAAAATGTAAGCTGCTGACTGTGTGTGTGGAAGTGCTGGATCAGGGTCCAGTGGTGACTGCCAGCATATCTTCTGAACAGCCCCCCCCGAATCCTTAAGGAGATTGCCTGGCTTGAACTATAAATCTCTTCACTTATTTCTAAATCTGCATGTACTTTCAGACCCCGAGATAGTTTTGCTGAAAACAAAGAAACAAAACACACCGAAGTTGCTAATTTCAAATTGATTGCAAATGCAGCAGTGCAGCTAATTATGCCTAATGCCAGAACTTGATAAATGGGTCACAGCAGAGAAGGGGAAGCTTATCTGGCAGCTCAGTGTTTCTAGGGTGAGGTAGAGTTAGCCTTTACTTTAGGAACTTAATTCTGACTCTGCATCCCCAGAATTTTAGGTCAGGTTTTACCTACTCTTCCTAAGTTCCATACACCCACAGATAAAGGTGCTGTAGGTAGAGACCCAGCCCAGCCCTCCCCACATGGGAGTCTTGCTCCCTGCCCTGACTGGTCAGGGAGATCTGAATGACTACAGGGATACTCCAGACCCTTGCAGTTGGGTGATTGCTGCTTCCACTGACAGAAATAGGTGGAGGGGTATGGTAGGTGCCACCATAACCCCCTGTAGTTTTTTGTTTGTCTGGCGTTCTTGTGAGGGCTGTGCCCTTGTCTAGGGCTACAGGACCTGCTCAGCTTGAGCAGGACTGCACTCTGTCTCCTGCATTTCAGGAAAGTGATGAACCTACCACAACAAGGGACGTGCTGGTGAAATTACTTCCTTTGAGTGTGATCCCCTGCATGGGAAACAGTGAGCCATGTAGCTTGATGAAGCCTGCAGAAGAGGACACCTGACTGAGGGCCCCAAGCATAGGGGATAAAATGTAACTTTTTCATTGCTTTAACACGCTTTGTTAAAGAGAACTTTACAGCCTCCTGATACTAGAACTGCTCTAGAGCAGAACTTCTTTCATCTTTTCCCAGAGAAGATAAAGATTGTAGCACTCTTTTATTTTTTTATTTTTATTTTTTTTTTGTCTTTAAAAGAAGCAGCCAAATGCAGACTGTGCAAATAACACTATGGCCCTTAAAAAAAATGAAGACATCAATATTGACCAGATGTAACAGCATTTTAGTAAAGATCTCCAAGTACACAAACTTCTTTGAAGGAAACTAGTCTCTTTTTGTTTGCAAATTGATGCTTGGAAAGTTTTAAGTAGGCCTGCGTGCAGCAGCACTCCTCAGGGTATCATGGCAGCATTTTCCTCAGAAGTGAAACATAATTTGAAAGCAATTCAATTTGAAAGCAAAACATTCAATCTGCAAGGCAGCATGGAGCAATGCAGAGATATGGGACAATAGCAGGGCGTTGCTTATGCAACTTCTTTCAAGTGTTTCTGCATGTTAATAGAGAACAAAATTCAGGCTCCAAGACCCCAGGGGAACTTTTCATTTGCTAGAAATTAAGCAAGTGCAGAGAGTATAGCAAAAAGTGGGCCCATGTCAGGATTAGAACATTATATGGCATCTTGAAGATATTTGTAATGACTTTCAACCCTCCCCGTGTTTATGGCAAGGTGCTACCCTTGCTCTCTTCAGTACCCTTCTTGCACCTACCTCATTTCCTCCTGCAGTGCTCAGCCAGCCATCCCTCCCCTGCCTCTCAGGAGTGAGAAGCCCCCAGCAGGTGTTGTGGGGAGTAGTACTGAGCTACTTCAAAATGTCATTTAGAGAAGGAGCAGCTGAGAACAAGTTCCCATCACTCAAATGAGTGTCTGATGTACTGATCTAAAAATAAACCCTTGCAGTCTGTGAGATGTGACAGTCCACTGCAGCCTCCACCATGCCTTTTCTCACTGTGTCCTCACAATGCACAGGGAAGCACAGCTTCAGAGGATCACCTAAGCCTGCCCAAGCTTTGACAAGTAAAACAAGCAGCTACTGAAAAAATTAAGGCAGATCTTACGTGTGTGTGTGATGGTTCAATGCAAATAGTTGTCTAGACAGCAGCCTAAGACAGATCAATACCTGTAATAAGGCTCATCATGCTCCAATAACTGCTGCAATCTGCATAGAAAGACTTGTGCAGGACAAAGAGAAAACCTGTGCTCCTGAGGGAGAAGGCACTTGAGAGTAAATTCTCATTAGGTGAAAATTATTTGCTGATAAAACATTAAGCCAGTTGGCAACTGGAAAAAAGATGAGTGTATGGCAGGGAAAGAGAACATAATGGTTCCCAATAGATGCAGCTGAGTTTGTGGTGGTGGTGTTCAATGTAAGCAGCAGAAAATACTGCAGCTTTGCTCCTTTCCTGTCTAGCACAGCTACTTTTTAATTCCCTTTTAAGAGTTTGCCCACTATTCCTAGAGAAGAAAGACAGATCTACTGGAAAATAACTGGAAACATCATTTTTCTATCTTTAATTAAATATTATAAAGAAATACATTTCTTAGAGAAAAATGCTCATATTATAGCATGTTTGTTTGGTTTTTTTTCCCTCAAATGGGGAATTAGGCTATTAGAGATAAGAGCATTGGTGATTTTCTCTATAGAACTGATGGAATAGTTTTTTCATTTACATTTCAAAGAGAGAGTAAGACGGGTGAATCATGCAAGAAGATAAAATAAGACAGAAGAAAAAGAAATAAACTGAAGAAAGAAGAGCATGATACAGCCACAAATACCTCTTAGAATTACTCTGGAAAGAAGAGTGTTCACAGCTTATTGTAGCTTAATATCTGACAAAGGACAATTAAATTGCAACAAATATTGGCCATTTTACTGCAGGAACAAGAGCATGAATTGCACATTCAGGGGGTGAGGTGGAGGATTTCAAAGGGTTTAATTGCTGACTGTTGGCTTCACACTACCAATGTGGCTTCACACTGCCTCTACCTCTGCCCCTGGCAAACAGCTTTTCCTCACCAAACCCAGGGAACAGTAGACCCACACCAGATGGAGCTCAACTCCCTTCGATGTCCATGGGTCCCACTGATGTCCTTGGGAAGCTGGACCTTGCAGAACCAATCATCTCTGGCACCGCGCTGCCACATCCAGTGGAACTCTGTCGTGATTGCTGGGGGAGCTGGCGCAGAGAAAAGATTTGCATTCCCTCTGCTTGCTCTTGCCACAACTAAATAAGTGAAACCCACAGTGGGGAGGATGTCTGTCTCCAACGCTCTGCCTCCTGCCACCTGATCTCCCAGCCATTCAGTCCCTCTCTCTGCTTTCCAGACAGCAGCAGGCGAGAGCCAGCAAGCCCCAGCCGGAAAGGGAACAGCCTGGCCGAGACAGAGTGAGTACGATGATTTAAATGGAGAAAGTCAGACAGTTGTCAATGGAAAGGAAATGAGTTGGAATCTAAATCTAACTAAAAGAAGCTACCCAGATTACCAACACTGTAAATTGGATTAAAATAAAGTCCTATGAGAAAATCAATGGAAAGCTATAAGGAAGTAAGTCAAAATGACAGCAGAATGAGACAGACACTCTCTGAGTGCTTATTCAAGAGAACCAGCGAGATGTAGAAAAGAAAATTTAACTGATCCAATCCAAATCTAAAAGGTAGAAAAAATATATGGAAATTGGAAGAAATTAGAGAGAAAGCCCATGGAAAATATTTTTGAGAAGACTATAAATCAGTATGTGAAACAGAAAGTGGGAGAAAAAATATAAAATAAAGAGGCAATTTTAGTTATATCTCAGAGCAAGTGATATTAAGTGCCTGGGAATAATTTTTTATACTATGCATTTGTTTACATAGAAGTAGACTTTGATTGACATGCAGATGTTGTTTTTCAGAAGACAGGTTGATTTATTTTTTTTCCCCTGTATGTGCAGTTACAAAGCCTCTGAAATGCATGTGCTCTGGAAAATGCCTTCCCCCTGACCCCTCTTCTCTCTTACAGGTTCATCCATTACAGAAATGCTGTCCCAGACTCTGTGCAGCTGGAGCTGCCTGAGCCTTGCCAGTGTCCTCCAAGGGGCCAGGGTGCAGAGAGCCTGTCCCAGGGTGAGGGAGCCTGTCCCGGGGAAAGCATTACCTTTCCTCGGCTACACCTATAGTACCACTGGATGTCACTGTTGTTTCATAAAAGACGAAATCCTACTGAGCTTTTTGACAGATAATGTTCAGTAAATAAATATATGTATATTTATATTCCCTTCCCCGCAACTGTTCTGCACAAAGATGGAAGTTACAGACCGTCTGTGCACCTCCCTGGCTATCACTCACTTTTCTGATGACTATTTTTCGGTCACTGTGTTTATGGATCTTTTTTGTTGCACTCTAAGAGGCATCTTTTCCATAAAATACTGCTTTCTGCTGTGGTAGTGTAGAGTGTGGCAGAGCTGCCATAATGCATTTAGCTGTATTTTCGATTTCTTTTTTTTAAATTCCATTTGTATTATATGCTGGGAAATATTTTAACTTGCCGCAGCTGGACTGATTGCAGCTGTGCTGGGGAGGAGGAGGAGTGAGCTGTCTGCGGGAGCAGCAGAAGCAGCCGCTGGTGTCTGTCTGTCTGTCTGCAGCCCTGGAGATCCAGGCACTGCCGGCGGGCAGCGCTGCCCGTAAATCAGGATTGCCCTGGGGGTGGCTGTTTCTCTCCACTGTTACAGAGGAGTGTGCAGAGACTGACTCTAAATCAGGCACCTCCTGTACTAAGAGGCTGTAAGAAACCCAAGAAATTTCTTACAAAGAGAAAATCTCCCCCCCACGGTGGTTGCCCAAGGTGGTACTCAGCCAGCTAAATGAAGACATATAAGGCTCTTTAAAGTCAGTGGAGAGGAAAAGGCAATTCCATGAAAGTGATTCATCCCATCGGAAGGAATACTTCTAGCAGAGAGGTCAGGTAGGTAAAGGCCTCCAGGCACCTATTTCTGCTGACTGACACTGCAGGAACCTTCCGTGACCAGCTGAACAGTAGACTAATCAGTCAAGAAGAATCCTACTGATTTGACCTGGCACAGGTGCCTCTACATCAGGTTCTGTTGTTTAGTTTTGGTGGGTTTTTTTTTGTTTTGTTTTGTTTTTATTCTTTTTGTGGGTTTGTTTTTGTTTTTGTTTTGTTTTCTTGGGTTTTTTTTAAACAGCACGTAGAGGTTTCCTACATAAACATAAACTTCACTATTACTGATCTTTGAGTGAGCTTTCTACGTATTTCCCCAACACTAAACATGCCAGCAAAGGCACCAGAAGCTGAGTGACCCACCCCAAACAGCCCACAAGGAGCTGTGCCATCCCACCCAGGACTGAGAGTGGTTCAAGAAAGACCTTGCTGAAAACACACCAGGAGCTGATCTGACAGCTGGGCATTATGGTCAGTGGCATTCCCACGCCCAGCAAAGCTCCCAGGGCCATTTCATTATCAGTACTACAGCATAAGTGTAAAAAAAGCCCCAAACATTTCCTGCTGGTGGCAGGCATATGAAACTGAGTTTCAGCACGGTCCCCAGCTCCCAAAGGCTTACCTGGTATATGAAGGACAACAAAACCTGCTGTTAGCTACAACAGGACAAGAAATAAAATGCTAAGGAAGTGGTCCTCTATTTGTATGAAAACAGACTGTTAGCTGTTCTCCATCTCACACCCAGATGGATTTCAAGCAACACTGTTACAGACTTCTTTAAGACTTCAGTCACCTCACCCAGCAGGAATGGTCCATGAATTGAGATAGCAGCTGTGGTCTTCTGTACAGAAGCAGAGTATCAGAGTCCAGCTCCTCTGGCAATCTGAACAGCATAACTCAGGAGAATAAAAGATTTCTGATAGTTGTCCCAATCACTTAATGGGAGAGGACTAAAAGAGGCAAAGCTTGCAAATTAAAGCCTAATTATGCCAGTGAGGAATTAACAAATTTAGGGCTAAAGGTCATGAATGCAGGCTGGCCTAAGAGACTTGCCAATTTTAGTTAAAAATTATGTCAAAACCACTACGTTTTGTGTTCTGTGCAAATTGAATAGAATTCCTCAGTCCCTGCTGGTTTTAGCAGTGCTATTTTCATTCTGTATCCATAAATAAAGAATTGTAGAATGCCTGCCATCATTTAATAGGGCTCAGCAAAATGTGTGAATCATACAAAGCTAGTTTCAAAACAATAAGACATTTCCAAAAACGTGGCTTCCAGGCGTAACTACTTGGAGTGGGTCCTCTGGGGTGTGACAGGCGATTTTTCCATTTCTCTGCTGCACAAACCTCTGCCATCACCTGTATCTTTGGGCTACTGGTACCCACCATGGCAGAGGAAGGAAGCTTGTCTCCCCGGGGTGTGCACAGGCACCCTAGTTGCATCTTTTCTATCTTATTTTGACTGCCATCAGTAGGCTTGTACCTGCCGGGTGGCCTAAGGCACTCCTTGGAGTTGTGCAGTACTCTGGGGGGCTCCAGCCCGTGTTCCTCACAGCCATGGGCAGGCCCTGGGCAGCCGAACGCACCCTGCTGACCCCGTAGGCACGATGCCGATCGGTAGCTGGCCTCAAGCTGAGACTGCTGTGCTGCCTGTCCAGTCACAGCCTACGTGCCCGACAAGCAGGGCTGCATATAAATTATGTGTGTAGTAGGAAGCAGCATGCAGAGCACTGGGAGAGATGCTGTGAGGTGTGGGGCAGGGTGAGACTACAGCCCTGTGCCTTCTCCAGTGCCACGCTGGTTGCACAAAACCCCACGAGTGCAGGGAGCTGAGTAACATCCCTGCATCCTCTCTCTCTTTCCCCAGATCTGGGGCTCCTCAGGGCAGAAGGCAAAGCTCAATACGTCAGGCTTTCCATATGCATCTTAAAATGTATTTTTGCCATTTTTGCTGCCATTATTCCCACCACCCAAACCATGACTAGCGATTTACAGAAGATGGAGCAGGCCTAATCCTGCCTGGGAGAGCTCGCATGTGTTTGCTTCCCGAGCTGTTTCACGCGCCACGTCCCCGTGGCGACTGTGGAGATCTGATCTGCTTCACACTCATGGCTCGGGTACCTAGAGATTGTCACGGCCAGGGAGCTGAGAATCGTTGTTCCTTCACGCTCTACAGCACCGGGCGGCTTGGCTGTAGGCACAGCCCGCCCCGGAGCCGGGCCGACGCGGGAGCCGCTCCGCGCCCGCCGGGAGCCCCGCAGCCGGGAGCCCCGCAGCAGGGAGCCCGGCGTTGCCGGAGCGTTTCGCGGGGAGTGACTCCCCGAGCGGGGTTGGGAAGCTGACAGCATCGCTGTGCGGCATCCTTTCAGAAAGCTTTCTGCAATTGCTGTTATCTCCACGAGTTAAATGTATGCAAATTAAACGTGGCCGGTAGCCGCTAAATAGGTTATTTCTCGCCAAAAATACCCGCTCTCTGAGGTCTCCACCTCTTGCGTTTGCAAACTGCATTAGATGCCGCGTAGAAGTCATTCTCCAAAATACGCTGACGCCGATACCAATGTCAGGCAAGTTCACAGCCCTCCATGCTTTTTTCCTTTATTTTTTTTTTCCATGGTCTTAGGGTTTTGCTTTTACATTTCTAAGCAATTATTTTTTTTTGGCTCCCACGTAGGATCAACAGGTGTAGAATGACTGGCACGGCCCTGATACACTCCATCTGGTTGCTGCTGATAAGGTAATCCTGCAGGCTGAGGGGCATTATCTCCAATAAGCTTAAGAGGCAGCAGCCTAATCTATTTGCAAGAGAGAACAAACCCTGAAGCCAACATTGTTATTCCACGAGAACAACTGGCCACAGACAGCGCTTTCACAGGCGCGGTGGGGAGGCTTTCACCCAGCTATTTTTGCCCCTGGGAGTGATGATTCACCCAGTGCAGTTGTACCCCCTCTCAGAAGAAGCTTTGCTTTGTGAGTAACTTGCCCTGCAAAGCCGTGATTTCCGAGTCAAACCAATTATCATTTTGCTGCTTTACCTCCATAAACTCTTGGGTCCCTATTTAATCTTCCCCAAAGCAATAGGAAAAGATGACTTTTGCTTTTGTGTTGATAATATTGCTCCCCCCCCCAACTTCCATAAATCAATCCATAAATAAAAATATTGCAGCCGTTGTGTTCTAAACGCGGGGTGTGCTCGGGGTGCCCTCTGCAGATGAAGGGCTGTGTCATCCCCTCCGTGCAGGTTTGGGACGGGGAGAGCTGTGCACGCACGCAGAGCACCATCTTCCCTTCCCCTCGTTGTCCTGGCTCATGGCGTGAATCACAAACTGCCACGCCGAGTGTCGCAAACCCACGCCTGCTCTTTCCGTGCCCATTTAATGGGATTTCATCCCACAGTTGTGGGGTTTATTTTACTGTTTCTGTCCTTAGCTTTCTCTGTGTGCTCACCCTGTTCAAACACACCCCGTAGCCAACCACAGGACCGCGCTGTGAGCTCAGCAGCCGAGCTGCCCCGCTGAAGGCACCCCGGAGCCCCT
>JANHFX010020583.1:0-15491 GCA_027560015.1 Chloroceryle amazona | reverse complement strand
CCCCCGCATGTATTATTTCTTTTTAGTATAATTAATTACTAGTTTAAACAGAATTTAAACTGTCCTGATTTCTTATATCCATTTTTATGGTAATAACTACTTGACAACACCAAACACATTATTTATAACTCTAGTGAATCTGAATGTGAAAGCTTCCGGATCTTCCCAAGACACAGTCATTATAGCTAATCAACACTGGTACTAGAACATCTTCAAACTGCACAAAAATCTTTTTTAAGCCTATCAAAGGAACATCCCCCATAACTCCATACATTTTTAGATAAAACTTCTTTCCTGTGATTTTTGTTTAGGAAATTTCTATAGAAGCATTGTATCAATTTGCTTTCAAAAACTGCCATTAATGAGTATCAACTCTTTCTCTCTATTGTGAATTAATACATGCAACTTTATAGCATAAGATTTCTTATTAGTTCCTTTGTGCTCAATTTTATATCATAGATTCATAGAATCATACAGGCTGGAAAAGACCTTGAAGTTGAGTCCAACTGCAAACCTAACACTGCCAAGGCCACTACTTAACCATGTCCCTAAGCCCCACATCTCCACTTAAAATACCTCCAGAGTTAATGACTCAACCACTTCCCTGGGCAGCCTGGGCTAATGCTTAACAACCCTTTCAGTGAAGAAATTTTTCTTAATATCCAATTTAAATTTCCCCTGTTGCAATCTAAGGCCATTTTCTTCTATCCTATCGCTTGTTACTTTGGAGAACAGACTGACACCCACCTCACTACAACCTCCTTACAAGTAGTTATAAAGAGTCATTACGCTTTTACGGAGCTTCTTTTTATCCAGGCTATACAACCCCAGTTCCCTCAGCTGATCTTCATAAGACTTGTGCTCTCACCAGCTTCATTGCCCTTCTTTGGACATGCTCCGGAACCAAAATGTCTTTTCTGTAGTGCAGGGCCCAAAAGTGAACACAGTATTTAGGGTGCAGCCTCACCAGTGCTGAGTACAGATACACTCCCTTCCCTAGTCCTGCTGGCCATACTATTTCTGATACAAGACAGAATGCTGTTGGCTTTCTTGGCACACTGTTGGGTTATGTTCAGCCAGCTGTCAATTTACACACCCTCAGGTCTTTTGCCGCCAAGGAGCTTTCCAGCCATTCCTCCCCAAGCCAGATGCATTGTGTGAGGTTGTTGTGACCCAAATGCAGGACTCAGCACTGGCCCTTGTTGAACTTCAGCACATCAATTCTGCCTGTCTAGATCCCTCCGCAGAGCCACTCTACCCTTACATAGATCAACACTCCCACCCAACTTGGTGTCATCTGCAGACTTACTGAGGGTGCACTTAATCCTCTTATTCAGATCATTGATAAACTGATGGTAAACCGAAAAGGCCCAAATATTGAGCCCTGGGAAACACCACTTACAACCAGCTGCCAACTGGCTTTAATTCCATTCACCACCACTTTGGGCCTGACCATGCAGACAGTTTTTTACCCAGTGAAGCATATGTCCATCCAAGCTATAAGCAGACAGTTTCTACAGGAGAATGCTGTAGGAGACAGTGTCAAAGGCTTTACTAAAGTCCAGGTAGACAACATCCACAGCCTTCCCCTCTTCCCCTAAGCAGGTCACAAAAGAAGATGAGATTAGCCAAGCAAGACCTGCCTTTCATAAACCCATGCAGACTGCATCTGGTCAGCTGGTTGTCCTGTATATGCCACGTGATGGCACTCAGGGTGATTTGCTCCATAACCTTCTTTGGCACTGAGATCAGACTGAAAAGACCGTAGTTCCCCTGATCATTTTTCTGACCCTTCTTGTAGATGGGCATCTTATTTGTTAACTGCCAGTCCATTGGGACCTCCCCTGTTAGCCAGAACTGCTGGTAAATGATGGAAAGTGTCTTAGTGAGCACTTCTATGGTCTCCCTCAGAACTACTGTGTGGATCCCATTTAACTCCATAGACTTGAGTAAGTGGTGCAGCAGGTTGCTAACTATTTCCTCTTGGATTATGGGTATTTCATTCTGCTCCCTGTCCCTGCCCTCCAGCTCAGGGGGCTGGGTACCCCAACTGGCCTTACCATTAAAGACTGATGCAAAGAACGTATTATGTACCTCAGCCTTTTCCTCATCCTTGGTCAGTATGCTCCCTCCCTACATCAAAAAAAAGATGGAGATTCTCCTTAGTCCTCCCTTTGTTGCTAATGTAGTAATAGAAACAATTTTTTTTTGTTTTATGCCAGTAGCCAGATTATGTTCTGGTTGGACTTTGGCCTTTCAAATTTTGTCCCTCATTTCACTTCTGAAATAGGCTTCGAGATCCATCTAGCTCTCCAGTAAAAAACACATGCAGAAGACTTGAAAATAACAGCAGTTTGAACAATCAGAACTGAAAAAAATATGCTGAAAATTCATTTAAGTTTATTCATAAAGTTTAACATACGGATAGTTTCAGAGAAGATGAAAGGACCTTATCCCCTCTTACACAACTGCATGATTGCATTAAGTCACCAAAACTCCAGTCATATTTAAAGGGATTCTGAACTTACAGTATATCTTCAGTAGAGTCCTTCAAAGGATAAAGATCTTGGAATTTGCTGAACAGGTTAACAGAATCTTAAGATGTAAACATATTCACATAAAAAAAAAAAAAAATATATATATATATCTTTATCAGGTATAATGTGGCATTTTTAAGTACTTGTTTGCCCAGTACATAAGAGGTAATTTTCAGCTGCTATCTTGTGCTGTAAGTCTGTAGGGGAAAGCTATCTTTTCTCCCTTTCAATTTTTGAAGTCTGTTGTGTTTTCTCAGAGATTAGAAAGAGCTGTGATGTGAATTTCTAAGTGTTTCAGGTAGGAAACCAAACAAATGGAGTCTTCTGTAGCTAACTAGTTCAGGATATAAAAAACAGAAAGTATTCAAAAAGTAGAAAAATCCTTTTTTAACGTGCATTATATTGTTCAAAGGAAGTTAGAAAAAAGTAACAGTATTGCAATAGCAAAATTGTTCCAAGAGGGGAAAACAGAAACCAACACTTGGATCAAGGTGGCAGTTCTGTACATTCAAACAAATAAAATAAAAATGCATGCTCTTCTCTAGTAAATTAATACAATTATTAAATTATTTTTTAGCTAAACTCATCTTTTTACTAGATATGGTGGGCAGGTGTTTTGTGGTTTTTTTCTTCTTTTTTTAATGACTGTGAGGATAGGTGGTTCCAAGTATTAAAGATTTCAGTGGTTTAGTATTCCACTCATGTTACTATCACTCTTATCTCGTCAGGGTGTATAGAATAAGCAATGCATCATTATAACTCCATTGCTAGGTGATATATTAATGGCTGCCATAACTGTGACAGAAATACATTAAGGATATTTCTACTTAAATTTGAGAAGAGGAAATCTGAGACAAGCTTTAGGAATTGTTCACAATTTACAAATCAGAAGTATTTGTCTGAAGCCTGACCCGCATATGCCTAAAGCACTGGTTTCAAGAAAAGCTAAAACACTTTTTCCATTAGGAATTAGTCTTAGACACTTCTGGAAATCTACAGAGACTTAAACTTGAAAGTTCAACCCTGATTTTGTGAAGACACGTAATTGCTTAAATAAGCAGCTATAGATTTCATTTTATTCCTGCATGTAATGATAAGTGCAGACACATTTCTAGAGCTTTTAATTGGTTCAATTACTTAACCTTAAGGAGCTTAGCCAGATTTGAATGTGAGGCATTTGTCAATGATATATACAAGAATAAAGTTAGGATTTCATCATGTTATCATTATATTATTTTACTGTATCATATCAAATTTCCCATACTGAAAACAGAACATTTGTAGTAAATTTGCTGAATTTAAAATTAGGCAAGCACATTGTATTGGTTTTACCACATTATTAAGTAAAAGAAAAATAAAAATCAAGATTCTGACATGATAATCTGTCATCATCTCTCTTCATACTCTTAACCTTCTTGGACATTTTGTTCTGTAGCCTGTCTTTCCCATTCACTAGAAGAGCCTTGCCTCTCCAGTTGCAAAGCTGATTTCTTATCAGAATCTTTACCTGATTTTCTTTCTCTTTCATGCCATCTTACAAGCAGCAAAAACCAGCTTATTGCTGGTCAAAGCAACAAAACCCTAGGGCAAAAGCCATCCAGAAGCTGCAGTCCTAAGGACTGGTTCCCTTCATACACAGTGCCTATGTTCTTTAACCACACAGTCTCTCCTAGACTGTCATTCATGTTAATATAAGGAACACGAATTGCACGCTGAGCATTTTCAAAGTGTGTTACAACCATTAAGGCACAAGTATATAATTTTTGCTAGCATTTATATCTAGTTACTTGTACCTCTCAAATATCAGCATCTCCAAATTAAGCATTTAATAGTCACTACCAGCCACATACATCAGTTTAACTAGACCTAATAAAGCTAAATTCTAAAGTAGCTAAATTCAAAACAGACAGAATAACACATTCAGCCTATTTCTGCAATTATTAGTATGTATAAATAATTTAATGAAAAAAATGCACATGCATATATGACAAAGACACTACCTTCAAGAAGGAGCTCTCGAGACCAGAAACAGAAACAGGTATGCTATCTTTAATAGTAAATCATGCTATAGAATTTAAATGACATACACAATGCTTAGGGAAATTCAGGTACCTAAAACATTATCCTTATTTGCCAGATTATTGATAACAGACATTTCTTACATTCTGTGTTTCCTTTTGCTTCCTTGGGTAACACAACACAGCCACCATCCTGATGATGTAATTTACCAGCACTCCTGCATATGTGAAACTGGAAACACTAGTCTATATATGTCCAAGACATAGGGTGAAGAGCAAATGCAGTGCTCTTTTTCCAGCAAAGGGGAGGAAGGACCTGATCTACAAGCAGAAACCCTGATAACATGCATTACCAATGAGTGGAAATACAGAAATGATTCTCCCTTTTTTTTTTTTCCCCATGCTTGAAGAGGATGTAACTGCTTTTTATATCTTATACTTTTCCTGTGCTTCCACCAAAAAATGCAGAATTTTATGTATTTTTGTTGTTGTTGTTCTCTAGAAACATTTCTGCACATCTTGAGTTTACACTCTATAAATGACAAATAATGTATCATTTGTGGCTCACGTTTCTACTGTTGTTGCCTCTATCATCTTGCATTTGTGCTCTCAAGGTTTTTGCTATCATCCCATGGCTTTACTCTCAACAGGCCTTGCTATAGCTTGATTAGGAGAAACAAACTTATGAATTTGGCAAAGATCTCATCCTCTTTGTGACTGTGAGGTACATTTCCCAAAGCATCTGAGCAATGGCTGCTTGTAGATTCTGAAAGGAAGAACACAGAGAAGGAGGTGAACTCCACTTTGCTACAAAATCTACTCAAATTCTGACCAAGCTCCAGTATGAGTGCCACTCAAGAAAGACAGGCCTACAGTGTATCTTTAATGTCATGTAACAAGAGTCATGTATTAAGTATTAGGCAGAAATTACCTTTCTGCTTACAATCTTCTTCAAAGCAAAATGTATTATTGAGATCCAGATTAAAATACCTTCAGCACATCATTAAAAAAGGAACTGTCTAGTTCCTTTTTTTTTCATAGCAATCACAGCATAACATGTGATAGTCTAGTTTCCCAATATGATTTGTTACCAGTATGAAACAAAGGTGAACTCAGCTAACCAAACAGGTTTTCAAGTAAGATAGTTCAGATAGAGTTGGTTATCAAAAGTAGTCGAGCCACAACTGAATATAGGTTAAAGCAGCAGTATAAATTAGCTGGAATAAATTAGTCAGCACTGCAAAACTGCCGATAATAAAAAGAATATGAACACCAGAGTGATTAAGCCTGAATCCTCATGTGATTTGAATTGGTTTATGCTTAGTACTAAATGTTGATAGTCATTCTTGAACTATTTATCACTAAACTGAACAGATTAGGGTCTCATGATCAATCTTTAATGTAGATATGGTAAATCTTTTTGATATCTGCTTTAAGAATTCTATAATTCATGAAATAAAGCACAAAAAGTTAGTTAAGCCTATTAACCTCATTATGGAGTAGGTAAGACTTTGCTTACCAAACATAGCTGTGACGGGATACATTACAGTGGATTTATGTGTATGTACTATATTAATACACACAAAAATATTTAAGTATTTTAAAAGTAGAAGTGGGTCACCACGCTGCACTGAAAAAACACCCATTTCAACTCTTCTTCATGACCCACTTATTTTGTGAAATTGTTGCCAGCATCTTGATATAATAGTGGGGTTTCAGTTTGGCGTGATCACAAACATACTGAACTAAGTTTGAAATTTAAACCAAGTATTTCAATAGATAAAAACAATGTTAAAATAGTTTAAATTTTTATAACTTTACCATTCTAGATCTGTTTCTCTCCATTTGTACACAAGGTGTTTGCAACAAATTAGAATGAAATGTTTTTAAAATGTTAATCTTGCAACTAAAATAGACAAAACACTTGATTTTATTTTCATCTAAGCATATATATTAAAACAAACAGAACATGCACATGTAGTAGAAACTGATGTTTTACTTGGTATTGACTTCAGATTTACACTTGGAATAAGCCACAATATAGTATAAGTCAGGTGAAATTAAGCTCGTGGACAAGAAAATCAAATTGTATTTCTACCATAACTTCAAAGTCAGCATGGTACAACAGGAATGTGATTCTGTAGGGAAGAGGGCATGTATATATTTGCCAGATTTTTTCATCTTAAAATACTGCATTAGTTTTACGTGTTCACTTGTATATGCAGTTTATATAAAAAGAGTTTAAAACAAGTTTATCTTATTTTGGCAAAGACTCCAAGCCTAATGACAATGTATTGTTACAGAAAAGTTGCTGTTCTTGCAGGGACGGAAAAGCATCATGAACTTTCTGTAGCAGTGCAGAACAAAGTACTCCATTACCTTTCTACAAGGTACTCCATGATCAGCTCTGGTTAGTGAGAGGCATTTTCACTGTGTCTCGCTTCTGGAGTAACAACTTTCAAATTGGCTCATAAATCGTCTCCTGGGGACACCCTTAGAATAGTCCTGACAAGGTGCTGAAGAGTAAGGCAGTCATTAAAATGAAACAATTGCCCTGGTGACTGGTTTATAGAGAACCAGACACTGTTCAGTGTTTTCTGTTATAATGAAATCACTCAAACTATATTAATGCTCAAGGTTTTGTTTATGGTATCCAAAAGAGAAAATTGGCATATGTTTATCTAAACCATAGATGAAAATAAAAAAAAACGCAACAGGGTATGCATAACAGATTTATTCTAGATTCAACATTAAGTCTCTAAGCCTGCATTTACTTGTCTTGTGGAAGGCTTTCCTGACACCCTGTTTGTCATAAACTCTTCTACCAGAATACCCTGTATGTCAAGTCTCATTCGTCATCAACAGTGCTTATTTTGTGGATACACCACCTTTTACTGTTAACTTCCTTTAGTATTCTGTGGGGGGTTTGGAGTGATTTAATCTTTCCTTTACCGAGAATAAAATTAAATTAAAAAAATCAAAAAACCCCAAGCTCATTGAGCTCAGTTTCATCTTTCTCTGACATACACACTAAACAAATTCCTTGGTGATGCAAATGTGTATCAGACCAAGTGTCAACTCCTGCACCCAACTGTACTCAGTCAACAGCTGACTACAACAATAGGGTCACAAGTCTCAACATTCACTATATACAGTGTGAAGCAAATCTCCAGTGGGCGTTGTGTTTCACATTAAGTGAAACATATTAACAAATATACTTGCTAAAACTTCTCAGAGGGTAAAAGGTATCTAGTTCAGGTTCCTCAAATGAAATATTAATCACTTTAAAATAACAGTGGTTTGGGGATAATCATGCACATCCAGTATCATAAGGTACTTGATAGCTATTTTCAAGTTGATCACCTAAAAATATTGAACATATCAAAAAGAAAGTTGCTCTGGTAGCTAAGATGGGAATATTTCTTCTAAAAAGGTCAGTAACATTCAGATTTTGCCCTCTGCATTTCTAGAAATTCCATAAAATAGCATTTTCCCATGTTCCCTGGTTTATCATTCCCTGAAGAGATTTTGGCAGAAATTTGCACTCTGACAAGTACTGATGTCAGCATTCCTCCTGGAAATGTGAAACTTCTTTTTCTTTTCAGATATGAGAAATATAAACAAATATCATCTGCAGTCAATCTGCAGTCATTCAAAAGTAGTTACTTTTTTATATATATATATATATATGAATTCATAGACATTCCTGTCATGCAGAAGGAAAAACATAGTTAAAAAGCAGAGAAAATTCCCAGTTGCTCTTGTTATACTAAGTTCTTATTCATCTGTGCTGGAGGGATTTCACTACATCTAGGACACTAGATAGGAGAAAAGAAGCCATTATTACATGAGTGGTCATGTCTGTCCTAACCACCATCAAGGTCACGGGAGATAGAGAGGCATAAACACCACTGCTAATTTATTACAGGCCATTCAAATGGATACAGAGGGAAAAAAAAAAAAACAAACAAAAAAAACCCAAACAACAACAACAACAAAAAAACACTTTAAGGAATTTATCTGCTCATACTACACACTTCTTAAACAACACTGTCCAGTATGACATTTCAAGGTCAATCAGTAAGAACATAAAAGTGAACCTAAATAGACCACACATCTCTAAATTACTAATTATGTCCCCTAAAATATCCCAATCTACAGTAGTTGATAACAGATATGGATACTCCTATAACTGTGTGAGAGAAGATTAGATACAGGATGAGATTTATTGTAGCAGAATTCATGAAATTGTCCCATGATTGGAAAAGGTGTGAGACACACAGCTAACTGGAAGAACCAAAGAAGCAGAGATCTGTGGACAAGACATTAATCTTTGCAAATATATTGCATCTTACAGATGATGATGGTTTGTGTTAAACCAATGCCATACAAACAATGAATTTGAGGGTTTCTGCTTACTGAAAAATGTTTATTTGCTGTTATTGCAGATTTTCAGAACTGGTGTTGCAAAGCAAGAGTACATCAACACATTACCTCAAGGAAAAAGAAGAGTAAGCATGGGTATGAGAAACTACTTCAAATAAATAAAAGTACTATACACAACCTGTTCTTTTCTGCTAAACTGAAGTATTCCTTCACCTATACCAAAGAAACACTCCAATAGTGATACAAAAAAGCAACAAATAACCTATTTTACCCGCAAGCATAAAACTTTTTCCATTGAGCAAGTCTTGCAGGATTGTTCATGTGCTGCTTTGTGGTATTTGTGATCTAGTGACCATCATTGCCAACAAGACTGGATTTTTATAACATTCAAGAAAATTTGGGCACGTCAGGAACATATTTACTACATTTTAAAACAGTATGTGAATTATTTAAGTTCATAGTTATGTACTTATTGACATGGAAATTATATTGATATAACAGAAATTAATCCTAAATTCATAGAAGATAAAAGCTATTAAAAAAGCTAGGAATATGTGGAGTGACTGAGAGACCAGGCTGAGTTCATTATACATATACAGTAAACACCGAGAAAGAAATAAAATCTTTTTTCACATAGTGTATTGATATTACAAACAATATGAATATAATTCTCATTGTTTTTATATTGAAGCCCATAAATAAAAGCCAACAGATGAGTTTTAGTCAACTATTGTGAAAATACATATAAATTATATCCTACCATAAGACTTCCAGAGAGTTTTATTATAGAAAATAGTATTTATAGTGAATTTTAATATGTTTATGAAGGCTTTACCAATGTTACTGATATATTAGGTTTAAAGAAAATATCAGACAAATGCCATTCCTTTTCAAGTAATTATCATAGTACATGAGACTATGTACTTGCGGGAATTAGAACAGATTTTTCCTGTGATACCTACCTGACATTCTGCCTACCAGAGAGACATCTCAGGTAGGATGTAAAATGAAGTCAGAACTTAAATCAAAAGGCCTCCTTCAAGAAAGCCATCCCATTCTAAAGTTGTGATATTTATGTACTTAGAGTCTATAACACTGTCAGTGAATGAAGCTACCTATTTTAAATAAGAAAAGAACAGCATTATCATCAAAACTTATGATACTCATTAAGTCTTTTGATGAGCATAGGAGAGTTTAATTGCTCTTCAGAGCCTGGAAGATAAATCATAAAACCTGCATACAAAATTAAGAAGATCACCTCAAGAAACTGGTGGCTCCTTATTGACATCCCTGCATATAAAATGGTCTTCATATATTACCTGGGGATTCATCACTCTTGAGTAATGCATTTACCATCTGTGCTCATCCCAAAGTACTTCTGATAGAGACCTTCATAAATATTCTTGGGTAAACAACTCTCATGCTTCCCCAGATAATTATTCACAGCCCCATTTTTCTAATATAGAATTAGAAAGACTAGTCAGCTAGACTAAAAGCATAGGAAACATTGCTTAGTTTCATACAAAGGGTCTCTTGCTTGCTGTGTGAAATCAATTGGGATACTGCATGCTTCAAAACCTGCTAGGATAGAGTAATATTCAGGTTCTATCCTCAGTTTTCAACCATTTCTGAACAGAATTCTCACTGACTGGAATTCTCCCTTATGGTCTAGAGCTCCAGTCTTCTGAATAGCTGAACACTTAAGCATCTCTAGGGAGAAAGCAATGGTCAGTGCAAAGAATGCAACAGTTTAACAATGAACATATTAGAAGCTTTTGTCTTGGTATAAAAACATAGGGAGGCTAGAGGAAAAACAAAACAACACAACAGTGTAATCATGATTCCCACTGTTTCCTAAACCTTCCAAGAAGCTTTTATAGCTTTCATAGCATTTTGTCAGAAGGTCAGAGCTCCTCCTCACCGTTTTCCAATTCTGATACTGGAATCTCACCAAAGCATTTTCATATATTAAATCTGTTGGTGGCCATTTCTGTCCTGCTTTTAATACTAGGATTTTCCATCATAAGAAGCTCTAATGAAATTCCTATCAAATAACATAACTGTCCTGCTGTTAACCCTCACTGTCTTCCAAAGTAAGTTAACTTTTGATGGCCTTCTCAAGGATTCATACATAAATCCAAGTCTATCACTAAGTGTCAAACCAGAAGAGCAAAACACATGCCCTGCACTACAGGTTAGACTAAAACTAAAAAAAAAAAATAAAAAATATTTCAATTCCATTTTAAAGTATTTCAAAAAGGAGATATTAATGTCAAGTTCTAATGATATATAAGTAAAACTATCACAAGTTCCTTCAGTTTCAAACATGTCTTGGAAGACACTGTTCTTTCCAAATGTAAGGCCCACAGTTTCAACACAGACAAAAAAACTACTACACATGGGTGCTGTATTCAGAAAAAGATGGTCTTGGATCTTTTTGAACAATAAAGTGAGTTGGCCAAGCATTTACACATCACAACAGAATACCTTGGGGAAAGAGAAAACATAACTACTAACTAAGTCTTAAAACAGCAAAGGACTGCATTATCACTATTGAATTCTTGTTTTACAGGGAACAATTACTATTCATGGCTCCATTCAGATGGAAGGAATTATGCCCATTTAGAATAAAGGAAGCTATTTTGTGCAAATAAGCCTATAGAAAATAAATGGCATTATGTTGCTCTGTCAATACATAATAGCATTGCCGTATCAACTGTCAACAAGTCTATTTTAGAACCAATAATCAAGCAAGGCACAATATAAACAGTAAACATATTCAAACAAGCCCCTAGTGCTTTTAGATTTTGAAGAGAGACATGTTCTTCCTTTTCTCTAAATTGAGCACAGAATTAATTTTATGCCAGAAAATTACTGTTTTTAACAGGTTGTACAACGCACAGAACCATGTAATTGCCCTACACTTGAAAAACACTCTCATTCAAATAGAGGGAATGAAGATAGCTGAAGGTGCAGTATACGGAAGTGGTGGGGAGCACATCTTATCTGTACAACTACTTGTTCTTTGCAGGTGGTTGGCTGGAAAATTAGCAGCTATCATTTTCTGCAGTAATAAATTCTAATATTTGAAGAAAGCAAGAACAGATGGATTGCCAGTTCATTGCCACTTGCCACAGCACAATGAAGATTTAATCTTTATGATGAGCAATTCACTCTTTGCATAACCACTATACTAGTGTTCTAGTATTAAATCTCTTCATCCCATTTTATGACAGAATAGTTTCCCATATTCTTCAATATAGTCTGCTTTTATTTTTCTTTATATTATATACAAATTGCTCTAAGAAATGTTAACCTTACTTAAAATACATGTTACACATTGAATAAATAAATACTAAAACCACAGATCAGTAACAGTGTTACAGCGATTTGAAATGCATGATTAGGTGAAGAGATTTTAATTAAAAAAACCTAAAATCCTCCTAACTTTTAGGCATAATTCATTCACTTTAATTTTTCAGAAATAAAAAATATAAAGATAAATACATACAACCATATTTTCTCTTGGTTTAGTGAGAAAGGTTTAATTTTCTAATTTGAGGAAATTATCCCACTAAAATGTACACATCTGTCTGTGGCTAAAGTAATATTTTATCATTCCCTATAATATCTTCCATTGTATGGTCCCTTGCTGTAAAAGGGGCAAGAAATGTACAAGGGGGGACAGTCTGACTCTTTACAGCAGTACAAAAAAAACCCAACCAAACAAAAAACCCACACCAAACCCAAAACAACCCTGTATATGACTTTTTCTTTTTTTTCCCCTCTTAGAGTCAGTTGAGCACACACTTTCCACTATATTTGCAGATTCATTTGGAGCATTGGTATCCTATTAGCAGATTTTTCACACACAGCACGACACAGGAATTTTCTCAGGTAGCAAGAGTGGAAAAAATAAAAGATAGTCTTCAAGAATTAACATAGTACAGCATAAGAATGTTTTTAATGGAAAATGTGTGATGGAACTGTTTTCACTTTGCCACTTGGCTTTCCTAGAGCTTCTCTCAACTTCCTTGTACTTGATTTCTTAGGAACAGTCTTGACAAAAGGAGCAGGGTCCCTTCAGCCCCTGCCTTAGTCCAATTACACTTCATTTTGATGTGGAGCTCACCTGCTTGCATTTGCAGCATAAGTCCTCTGATTCCTAAAGTTACACACCAGAATTACCAGTCTATATAGAGAACTCTGGTGTTTGACTAAACAGGTCCTTGCTTAACATTCAGGAGCAAGTGCTTGGTAAAGCTTTAGAAACTAACAGGCTCCTCAAGGAGCTGGCTTTAGTCACCTGGAGCCACGCTTTAAAGGCACTGAAATGACACAAAAGTCTGTGATGGTAAAAGCAGAAACTTTAATAAATTCATAATTGAAATCTGGATAGAAAAACAGAAAAATCAAACCACACTTTTTTTTGCTCCTTTTTTTTTTTACCTGTTCACTTAACTTCTGCTTCAGGGTGCTTTGTGTAAATAATTACAAAACCAGTAGAGGGTGCTGAAGAATATCCAGTATAGTTTTAAGCTTTTTAAGAGCAATAAAATGTAACCCCACAAACATTGCAAATAGCTTCTCTTTAGACTGTACATCAATTCTTACAAATTCAACTCATTGGATGAAAGCAAACAACTCATGTTACCCAACATATTTGCACATACATCTTTTTGCTCAAGTCTCAGTTTTCACCTATTCTTCTTAAAAAAAACCCTTTCAAATATTTCCATCAATTTATGAGTACACAGACCACCTCCTGAGGTTCTGTAAGCATGTGAAACAAGATGGAAAGAAGCACAAAGTGAAAGCTTTTTACATTTCTATAAGGTCAGACTACATGATGAGTCATCCTTCTCACACTATTCTCAATCAAGGTACTGTTCAATCATCCTCTAGGTATTTAAGAGGGAGAAAGAAGCACAGATTTGTGTACTTTTTCAAATTTGCTTTTGGTTCTTTTACACCCATAACAATCCATATAATTTAGAAGAATATGAGAACATGAAATAGATTCTTGCTTAACCAAGTTCAAAGAGAACTACAGGTATACATCATATTTTGAAACAACTAAAATAAGCTGGGTTTCAGTACAGTAAAATCTTAAATTTTGGAGCATTTGTCTGAAATCACAGTTATTTTCAATGGAAAAATAAGTAATAGAAGGAATTATCAATCTCGTTAGGTAGAACTAACAAAAATGCTGTAATATGTTGACTGCATAAAAAATATGTTCATTTTAAATAGTAAATTTAGTCTCTCTTGTCCACTTTATTATCTGTGATTACTTCTGGTGCAGTCTTACAGGTTAATAGAAGAATACTATGCCTCTTGAATTCTACTCAGACTGAAAAAATAGGGGAAAAAAATTAAGGCAAATCTGCTCTTATATGCGCAACAAGAACAGATTTACCAGGAGGACTTTTAAGGTATGCTATGTGTATTTTGCATGCAAATTTTAAGTGCCATTCTGATTTAGTATCCTGATACAGAGTCTAAGCTCAAAAGTTGTCTTTTTCAACTGATCAGATCTTTTATGGAATTCTTTGAAAAATAAAAATAAGAACAAGAAAAATACTTAGACTTAGAAATATGAGCAACTAATGATGTCTAGGGTAAACATGTGCTTGTATCTCTACAAAAACATAGGTTTTCCTGCTCAGTGACATTTTCCACTATGAATTTTTGTTATTATTGAGTGGCATGCAATATTCAGAAGTTCGTTCAATTCTCATTTCAAAGGTCTCTCTTCAGATCCAGTTACAGAGTTCCCTTTGATTTGGCAGCTTGGTAACTGCTGAACTTTGGATAGATGTAAAAATACCTTTTTCTCCCTTAGAGAAGAGCAGAAAGGAAAACTTAAATGCTTCTTGCATAACAAGATCAACCGTGGAAAACATTAGCTAAGAACATTATTAAAAACCTATGCAAATTGAAACAGAAAAGTCATGTGGCTAGAGCAGAACTAATCTTTAAGTATCCAAAAGAGGACCTTCTAAACCAAATACAGCCAATGCCTTCAATTAAGTCTGGTAGTATAATACTCAAAAATTATCAGATCATCCAGATATTCAAGTCTAGATGTGTTAGCACATACATTAAAAAAACAAAACAAAACAAAAGAACACTCTTTGCTTTGTAAGGGGCATTGTGGCAGATGGGAGGATAACTGATAGAGCACTTGGAATTTCACCTTTTAGGTTTTACTCCCTTTTAATAATTTCCTCTAGTAATCACTATATAAATGTAAATGTTGTAAGATAAATTAGAGGAATCTCTGTTCATATGTTCACAACAGTGTTATCACCCAACTTTCAGTACTGTAAGGACTGAAAACTCTAGAGGAATCATCTATGCTTTTCACTCTAAGGTATGCATGAACTTATTCTTCTCAGTTCTGTACCACTCCTGTCCTGGTTTGGGTGAGAACAGGACTAATTCTGTTCAGTGATTTTACTTTTCAGTTGAGTACTTCTAATTAACAGCACTTTCTGAAGTTAGAAGCATGTTTTTGCAGTGTCTGCTGCCAGCAGTGATAACAGCC
>JANHFX010020582.1:0-51135 GCA_027560015.1 Chloroceryle amazona | reverse complement strand
ATACACCAGAGGGATGGGATGTCATCCAGAGGGACCTGGACAAGCTGGAGAGGTGGGCCCAGGTGAACCTCCTGAGGCTCAACAAGAGCAAGTGAAAGGTCCTACACCTGGGCCAAAACAATCCCCACTGCAGCCGTGCAGAAAAGGACTTGGGGGTGCTGGTAGACAAGAAGCTGGACATGAGCAGCCAGCGTGTGCTTGCAGCCCAGAAAGACCAATTACATCCTGAGCTGCATCAAAAGTGTGGTCAGCAGATAGAGAGAGGTGATTCTACTGCTCTACTCTGCTCTGGTCAGATGTCACCTGGAATACTGCATCCAGATCTGGAGCCCTCAGCACAGGAAGGACATGGACCTGATGGAGAAGGTCCAGAGGAGGGTCATGAAGATGATCAGGGGGCTGGAGCACCTCTCCTACGAGGACAGGCTGAGGGAGCTGGGATTGTTCAGCCTGGAGGAGAGAAGGCTCTGGGGAGACCTAATATTCCAGTACCTGAAGGGAGCTTATAAAAAGAGTAGAGAGGGCCTGTTTACAAAGGCCTGGAGTGAAAGGGGTAATGGTTTTATATTAGAAAAGAGTGGATTTAGATTAGAAATTAGGAGGAAGTTCTTTACCACGACAGTGGTGAAGCACTGGAACAGGTTGCCCAGGGAGGTGGTTGAGGCCCCATCCCTGGAGACATTCAAGGTAGGGCTTGACAGAGCTCTGAGCAACCTGCTCTAGTTGAGGATGTCCCTGCTCTGAGCAGGGGTTGGACTAGATGATCTATAGAGGTTCCTTACAACCAAGACATTTCTATGTTTCTATGTTTCTATGTTTCTATCTCAAGACACTTGACTGACACTGATGAGGAAAAATCACTTGATCTGATGTTGGTTAGGGTAGGATGAACACCATTGCATGGAGACTCTCCAGAGGACAGGTCAACTCTGTAATAGGCTGCACATGCTCTAGGTACTCCTAGCATTGTCAATTCAGCTACAAATCTTCTCTGAAGCAGGGTTAATTTGGACTAAGCAGTCTTCCACTCAGATGTTCTGTGATTTTTCATGTTGCACCTTCTTTCAAGTTGTCATTTATGTACAAATGCCTGACTCATTCCATGTGGTTCCCTTTTCTTTCTTTTTTTTTTTTTTTTTTTTTTTGTCTTCACCGCCTCACTTCTGTTCTATCATTTCTGTTGTGTGGGTTGACTCAATACCTTTTTTCTCACAGTAAGCTCAGCATAGACTGTGCTTGTCTCAGCTCCTTCTATGAAAATACTTACATGCTAATTAAGCAAACAAACAAACAAAACCAAACACTGAGAGAACTAAGGTAAAATTTTCACAATTGTCTAGTGATTTGGTCTAAATTAGGCATTAAAATCATGACCTACTTTTCTTAAAGGGCTATGATTTTCAATGCAGATCCCTGAAAATTATGCTGGTTTTCCCTACTCCTCAGGCCAAACACATTAAATTGTTGATACCCCACTTCTGTAATTGCCTGCAAGCAGAGTCACATTGACTTTACCACTCTCATACCTTCAGTACTCTTTCCCAGCCCTATGTCTTGTGTACAGTAATGGACACATACCCAGCAGCCTAGGAAACTATTTCACTTAAAGCTGTCTTTCATGTTGATTGTGGATGTGTTATCAGGCTAAGATCATTATAGCCCTTGTACTTATCTTTAAAAGTGTCTCATTTTGCTCTTTTAAGTGTTGCAGCAGGGAGGGTTGCATTTATTGTCTAAAAAGGAATGAAAACGGTTTGTCGGTTGGGGTTTTTATTTAGCTACTGGTTGAAATACAGCTTGGGCCACATAGATTAGTGCATTTGTAATAATCTGAATGTCTTGCTTCTTCTTCCATCATGTGTTTCTTCTTGCTTTTTTTTTTTTTCTTCCCATATCTGCATGCATTTGTTTACACCATATACTTGTCTTCCTTTTCACCCAAGGGTACTGTAATATCCTGGGGTGTCTTTAGATGTCAACTAAGTGTGTTAATGGCTTTTGACATTTCATGACCCCTGAGGAAAAATGTGGAAATGTATTATGTTTTTACATTAACTAATGCTTCAATTTATGTAAAACTGACAGACAAATGGAGTGGAAGTGATACGTAAGACAAATATAACTAGACACCCTATGTAATGAACTAACATTTTATTTGCCATCTCTATGGAAGAGGGTGGTTTCAAGAAGAGGAGTCTTGAAGTATGAAATATTGCTTTTTTTTAGCTAAGAGGCAGTGTTTGTGTTCAAGAGAATGCTTTGCAAACAAGGACATAAATTTATACAACACAAACATCCGATCCTTTTCTGGTGATGATAGGACTGGCAAGGGGATGTACTGGATTGGATATGGACTTACAGATCCTTGGATTTCTTTTCTTCTGCACTGAACTTTATGTAAATATTTGTATTTTTGAAGTGTGAAATGCTACCACTGAGAAAGACATTGATTCACAGAGGAAGAATATGACACATATTATCATAAAATAAGAACCATCATATCTGACAGTTCTGGAGGAATGTGTCTGCTTGTACAGGCTATGGAAGGAAGTTAAATGACTCATATAGACTAGGCTGCAGCTTTCACATGGCTAGCTTAGTTAAAGGGATTACTAACCCTAAAGTCTACCTAGAATGAGATTTAAGTCAAAGTTACATGAAGCAAATCCACCCTTAGGCCTTTAAGTCCCCTAGTTGCTTTTTAAAATCTTAGAATTAATCAGATTCTTTTCAAAAAGTTAAAAGGGACTCAACTTTTGGAAGGATTCAGCATCTTTTATCTATAACCCTGAAGTTTATGATGTGCCTGCAAAGCATAAAATGTGATACTTTTCCAGCATTTCATATCACATTCCTAATTTTCTTTGCAAGCAGGTAGATGTTTAAATATCTTTTTAAAATTTTTATCATTATATGAGTTTTTCTGTTTTGTGGCTCATCCTTACCCTTGATTATGAGTTTGCTAGCCTTTATTCACTTGCATTTTTGCATTTACCTGCCTTTATTATCTCTTTATTGTGTAAAGCTTTTTGAACTTTCAGTCACTCTTCCCATTAATAACTGTTATATGACACATTCCCTAAAATGAAACTTTGTATATAAACATTTCAAAATAATGAAAAATTACTCAAGGTTTGAGTAACTGAATATACAGTGTAATACCACTAATCTATCTCTCCCCTTAGTGGCAGCTGCAGTTCCAGAGGACAAGTTCTTCAGCCTGGAAAATTATGTTCTGAAGGAACCAGATATTTCTGAGTCTAAATTTAAAGTTAGATTATCACTAAAGCCGATCTATTGGAATTACTTATCTGAGCCAAAGTAATTCAGGTGCAGTGAAACAATTCTAATTTTATATTTAGGATCACTGAACAGTGAGTGGGATTCTTTGGCATAGAACTTCATTGCTGCCACTTTCTCCCTCTCGTTCTTTCTTCTTCCCAACTCCATCCTTCTAAAGCCCATTTTTCCAAAACCCAAGTGCTGATGGTGTTAGATTAATATCATATAATTATATAATAATGAAAACAAATATATTTGCCATTAAATATTATATAGCTATTAAAAATGCATAAAGTAATACATTATTTCTAAAATCCCATAATGAATTACATTATGTGATGGAAAGATTACTCTTGGGAAAACAGAGGTTGATAAACACATTAAATAGATGGTAACATAAGACTTTTGGGGGGTTTCATTAAAGGTGAATTTGAAAAGATTGAAGTAAATAGAAGCCATTGTACTATTCAGGCACAACAGGGGCAGAAGAAATACAGACAGATTGTTAGAATATGGGCAGACTTAGAGGTCATACATTTAATTGTTTCTCAGATAGATTGGAAGGAGATAGGAGCCTTTAATGGTGCTCTAATGGTGTTTGAAGATTAAATTCTTCACAACCTCACAAAGACTGATACCCTCAGTAACATGCACATGAAAATGTTCATTGTCAGTTCCCTCACTATTGTCAGCCAGGTGCACAAGATATTTACCACCATATGCTTAAGAGTTATTTGTGATTTTGTAGTTAAAAACATGAAGATGCTTCATTAACATAATATTTATAATTCTAATATTGATAAGAGAAGGCAAGGTATAAGAAATTTTTGAGAGTGACAATCCCATGTTCCAGATGAAACTCTACAGAATAAAACTATACCATGCTTTTATTATGCTACATCTTCTCCAGCAATGAAGTTCCTAAAGATCAGAAGTTGAATGCTGAAAGATGCTTTCTTTCATTATAAAACAAAACTGTGGAGAAATATAATTCTGCTGCTGCAGTCTGGAAATTCTGATTTTCAGCAGTTGTAATAACTGAAGATAGAAAAAGGTAGGGGTATAATCATTAACATCAACCAGTGTGTTCTTGTAACATGTGACATGCTGTATGGTTGCACCCCATGGAACCCCAGTTCAGACAGGGACTGCATCCTCTCCTAAACATTATTGCATACAGTCAAATAGTCTCAGTAACATAAATGACATTTTGACTAGGGAAAAAAAAAATACTGATAGTGCAAGTACTTTACTGAAATGGTTGCAAAACCACAGTGTGAATGGATCAGACATGGTGATTCTTTAAACAAAGATAGAGCTTTGTACTTTGAGAAGGTTGCCCACTGTCATATTGGACAGACTCAGGAAAAGAGAATTTCAAAATTCTTTTTAATTTTGGAAATCTAATATTGATCAATAGAAGTATATCCAAGGGTAATAATGAAATACATGCATGTATTAAAAAATACAAAACTAAATCAAACCAAAAAAACCCACAAACAAAACCAAGAACATGATGTGACTTAGGTAGCTAACTGAAATGCTTTACCATGGATCAGACTCGCCTTAAGGAGACTCTAAAGTCAGTGGATTGAAATAGCCACCTCCAAAGAAATCCCTTCAGATGCAAATTCCTTCTAGAGATTCTTGCTGTCTTTTAAGCAATTTGGTAAGCTTGAGCAGCACACCTTCTAATGGAGAGGTGGCAACTCTTTTATAAAATTAGGCAGGGTGCATTTTGTGCCCTTCCATTTTTTCTGAAAGAATCACTTGATTCTAAATTTCCACATAGAAATGTTTTCAAGTCTATACCTCAACCTTGGAATTACTGGTTAAGTTAATAATATTGATAAATTTACTACAGCTTTACTGAAGGGACAGAATGTTATAAAAGGTAATTGAAAATAATATTCTATGTACTAGCTGTTATTCTATGCTAGCATTCTTATTGTAGAGGGCATGGCTAATCTCTCTCAACATCCGTTCTTTCAGATTTGGTTTCATAATTAATAAATAAAATTAGTAAGCATATCTCAAGCTGTTTTTAAAATTAATTATGACACAACTTTGTAATCAGGGTTGACATTCCATGATTCGTTGTAGTCCCTTCTAAAATGGGCACAGGTCCACATGACATATGGTTAAATAAGTTTGATAATGTCTTGAATTTCAAAAATAGCCAAGGACATCAAGGTATTTGACAATTAATGCAAAATTAACGCATTTGTGAATAAAAAAGTGAATAGCCATATTAAGTACATGTTACCTGTCACAAAATGACTTATACCTTCCCTCAGGTAGCTCCTGATTATGTGCTCTGCTCACTGTATTCTATAATACATTTTTAATAATAAATAACACATGCAGTAATAAATTTAGATGTCAGGTGCCAAACTTAGAAAATTGTCTTTTTAATTTGTTAGTGTTAGTATCTTTTGTATCTAGCAGGTAAAAGCAGACAGGAAACAGACATAGGATGAGATATATAAAGACTATAATGGAGAGAAGAAAATGAAAAGGAACTTAAAACACAGAATCAAATTAGGAGAAAGACTTAGATAAAAATGTTTGAATCCTTCAACTTTTCCAAGATTGACATTGATTTGGACAGAATTTTGAGGAAAAATATAAATAAACATGCAGAAGTACACAAAAATTAGGATAAAACATGATGTATTATTTATTATACAGGAGTAAGCTGACTTATTTACTTATTCATTATTTTTTGGACCAGCAGCTCCCTTAAATTAGTGAAATATTTGATATGGTAACATGGGAAGAACCCACTTAACCTGCAGTTTATAAGACTCCAGAGAAGAATTTAAAGGTTGTTTTTTAACTTTAAATGAAGATGGTAAAGGCTTATGGTGAAAAATGAACTACTAAGATGGAGGGACTCTGTTGGTTGATTCTTTATGATCTGTCTCATAACTGATATTGTTTAACTTTTTTCAATATTCCTGGCTATAACTTAATATAGTAATGGGTTAAAAACACACAGTTGGAAGATGGTGTCAGTGCAGATATGTTACAGGGAGAATTAGGCAACTCTGAGGCCTCAGCAGCAATAATAGGATGACATGCAGGAGTACAAAGTTTAAGTTCATGAATTTAGAAGAAGACTTGAATGGTTATAATGGAAAAGGAAAGGATGGCATGTTGTTAGAAAAGAACTGGAAAAGCCATCTAGCGAAATGGAAATGTTTGTCAATAAATACAGAAGAGAGATAAACATAGAGGAGCAATAAGAACTATTGAAGCTCAAGTACTACACTGGCACAGTGACCAACAGACATATTCAGGTCTTAACTGCATTCAGTATGGAAATTATCATTCCTATCTTTCCAACAGATATCGCATAGGAAGAAATTCTACCTAGTTTAGGATAGACCTTGGTCTACTCATGCATTTAATGATGTGAATTAGTGTTTTATGGTGTCCAAAATCTTCATCCAGTGACTTAAACAACCCCTTCTTGTCTCTCTCTAGGCAGAATACACTTAAAGTTTGTCCTTGCGTCTTCTTTTGCAAAACCAATCTTCTCTCTCTTTCTAACACTGAAAGAATTGCCGAGGGCCAGTGTACTGAAACACTTAGAATTTTAAAGAAAGTAAATTCCTCTCATCTTCTCTTGTTTCACCTTATTCTTGAATAATTTACATTTGTGAGCCTTGAGAGACTCTTACATCTTACTTCTTCTTTCAAGTGGTGTCATTACAATATTGTCATCTCTCCATGCATTGGGCACTCTATGGCTCTCTTCAAAAGGAATATGAAAACTGAACTGTGATGAGTCAAAAGAGATGAGGTAGAGCCTTGGTCTGAGGTTTATTTTTCAAAGTGTTTTCTATGAATTTTCTTACTTCTGAATGATCCAAAAATTGAAGGACATGAATAGCTAGAGATGATGCCAGTTCATTCTTTTTTCCTAGGGGGAAAACAAAACAAAACAAAAAGTTATTCAACTTTGTTGAGGTATTCATAGAATCATAGAATTGTCAGGACTGGAAGGGACCTTAAATAATCATCTAGTTCCAACCCCCCTGCCAGTGGTGGGGACACCTCCCACTCGATCTGGTTGCTCAGAGCCCCATCCAGCCTGGTCTTAAAAACCTCCAAGGATGGGGCCTCCACCACCTCTCTGGGCAATTCATTCCAGTGTCTCACCACCCTCATGGTGAAGAAATTCTTCCTAATGTCTGACCTGAATACATCTATTTCTAGATAGTCCTATCCCTTCCCTCCATCCTGACAGCCTGAAAAGACCCTCTCCAGCTCTCTTGTAGGCCCCCTTAAGATATATATTGGAAGGCCACAATAAGGTCTCTCCGGAGCCTTCTCTTTTCCAGACTGATGTCATAATGTAAATTGTTGATTGACATCCACTGGCCTATATAGGCACTCAGTCAACCTGAGTAATCATAATGTCAAGGAAAAAAACCCACCCCATAAAATATATGAAAAAAACCCTCTCTAAGTGTGATTTTCAGTTGATTTACCTTTTTGCAATTCTAGTGATTCTTTTAATGATTTACACTTTCATGTCAAAATAAAATGCTAAGAATGAAAATGGGCATAATATTGAAAAAAAAAAACTAAATAAAAGAAAGGATTTCTTTAGTGAAAGGGAAAAAGATAAAATGATAGAGTGAAAAAGAGAATAAAATCTGTAGCATATTTCAGTTCAACTGATCAGCAATGGTAATAAACTGTATTTTGCCATGTAGCTCTGTTTACAAAGAGAGAAATAATAAGTCTTCAGTCAAGCAACATGGGATTCACTGGAGGGCAGGGGGGTCTCAGTTTCAGGCTTCTCTGAAGTGAACACTTCATAATGAATTCAAGCTGCCAATTTTAATTTCAGCAGACATTTGGTCTGGCATCAGCAAGATAGTCTTTTAAAATATACCTGGCATGGAATACCAAAAAGGTTTGCATCACTGTCTGAGCTCACAGAGTAATATTCATCAATTCTTACTTTTGTCTGTATCAAATAATATTTACTGACATGCCTTTTTGCATAGAACAGACTAGAAAAAAAGAGAAATATGTAATTTGCTTCCTCTTATCCTTGAACATTTCACAGTGAGGAGACTGTGAGAGTCTTATGGAACATGAGAAATCTGTGGTCAAATCCTCCTGGGCAGACATGGGTTGGGCAGCTGTTGTTGCCATGCTCAGGATGGAATGCTGTAGTTGTTGAGATGTTGCACAGAAGAATGGAGGAAGCATCTCTGTCTAATGTCATACTGAAGGAAATTTTATCCATTCATTTTCTTTCTAAGGGAAGGACTGAGAAAGTAAACCTCATAGGTTGAAAGTTCTTGGCAATGTAAACCCCACAAGAAAAGAAGCATTTTTGTATACTGCTAGACTGAAATATTTATGATCTGGAAGTGGTGTAAATCATATCTAAAGTTTTGTGTTCTGTGTTTTTATTAATTAACATGTTTCCACGTCAGTTTATTAGCTGTTGTAAATCACATTCTTAGGTTTTTCCTTCTGTCCATTGCACTTGCTGGTATCCTACCAAGCTGTTATGAATTCCATTGCGTAGGTATTTCGCTAAAATGCACACAGATATTGCAGCAGTCTGTGCTGTAAGGCCAAAGTCTCCTCTGTATATCTCTTCTTACTCATCTTTGTTCAATCCTTCTAACCAAATGCTCCTGTCAGTAGATGGATGTTGCAGACATTTGCACTATTCTATTTGTTGAATAGTCACTACCACTGCTTAGTCCTTTCTATTTTGTGATGCAACTGGACTATGATTTATATGAAGAAAATTGTTATAAAATTCTCTCTTCTTTTATCAGAAGACCTACATAGGAAATGATAAGGGTAATGTCATTATAGAATTCTAAATGGATTTGAGAGGTCTTGATAGAAATGACTTATAAAGAAATTGAATTGATAATGATACATTTTTCATAGGTTATTAGAACCTTCCTGTAGTATTCTACAGAGAAAATACTCCATGGCAAATCCTATACAGTTCTGCACATGTTTTATTTGATAGAGAGATAATATGATTTACTAAGTGGAATGGAAGGAGAAAGAAATACTGATTAACTTTTATTGTATATCACAACAGTGATTTTTCACTATAGCTAAAAAAAATAAATAATAAAAGAAAAATCATTGTGTTGTTTGGGTTTTTTTGGTTGTTTGGTTTTTTTTTTATATATTTTTTTTTTCTCTTTAAGGCCTTTTTAATAATCTTTGAACAAAAGTTTCTGGTTTTGTGATACTGAAGTGCCCTCTCACCTACAAATTTCACACTTTTTCACTATAAACATGGTATATTTCTGTATATAATAGCCAATTTATAAATTTACTATGTTTATTCAAAAAAATATTTCCTAACTTTCTGAATGTCTATCAAATGTGTTTCTATACTTATGTCTACTACCATGTCCTGAGTCATTTTCTAGAGAGATTTGGTGAATTTCACATGCTTGTGAAGCTGTCAAAGTTGAAGGGTTTTGTGAAGATTTTGATAACATGCAAATTTGTCAGATCATCATGATAGGAAAGTATCAACATTTACCTGTAGGAGTTGAGACTCTGGAATTAAAAAAAAAAAAAAAAGCTTGTTATACTTATGATCACTATATATCACTATATAGTGGGAATAAAATATATACAAGTATTTTATGAATTAGAAAGTTTCTATCACAGCTACTAAACTATTAGGAGCATACAAAAAATTTAACTGAGGCACTCTGCAGATTTAACTTATTCAACCATTAGATTGCTGAGATAAATGACTAAGAAATCACAAGAAAAGATGCAGAAACAATTTAATTTTTAATTGAGAGAAAATCAGAGCTCGAAGCTGATTGAAACTAACCATATGAACAATTTCCATTTAGCAAATGGAAATGAAAAAAACAGGCAAACAAAAATGTAAATCATATTCGATTTTCTTTAGGAAATATACCTGTATCTGTCTTGTGTTTGAACTTGGTAACTATCAAAATAAGATAGTTTATTGAAATGAGTTTACTTGAGATTCATGATCTGCAATGGACAAAATAATAGAAATAAAAAATTAGCCTTAAATTTTCAAAATATAGACAGGTTTGTGAAATATAAACATTTCATAATGACTTAGAATGAGGTAATTTTATGTGTAAGGATTTATGCTATTCAAACTTTGATTAATAAACCAGACATCTTCATGGTCTTCCCAGCAACCTTATGCATTGATCCTCTCAAGTGAGAATACAGCTAGCCCCATGCTGTGGGACTCTGGTTTAAGATTCTGATGAAAAATGTTCAGGTGGTAAAGAACAGTTAATCTCTTATGTTATAATTGTCACATGTTGGTTTCCTATAAATAAAGATGATGTCAGGTAGTAGAAGATTTTTCTTCCTTTTTTTTTTCCTGTTTGAGAAACAAATAGTGTGCATGTACCTGGGATAATTTATGTGCTGTTTATGGCAATGATGAAGTTGAGAGGCACAGATTTATACTGTGATTTGTTAACCTGAGACCATTTAGTATAAAATACACACTTTAGAAACTGGCCAAAAGCAATTACAGCAATGGGTATGATAAATAACTGAATATATGAGAATTCACTTTGAAGTATTATTACATTATCAAATAACATTTGAATTGATAACTTCTGTAAAAGAAGATATTGAAAAATATGTATTGTAATACTGTTTCAAAATTCTTAAATTCATTGGCTACTACACAAAAAAAAATAACTTCCTGATGCAGCTGGTGAGGGAGCCAATGAGGGAAGATGCACTCCTGGACCTGCTGCTTGTGAACAGAGAAGGACTTTTGGGGAAGTAATGGTGGGAGGCCACTTGGACACAGAGATCATAAAATGATAGATTTGAATTCTTGGGGAAGTAAAGAAGGGGATCAGTAAAACTGACACCTTGGACTTCCAGAGGGCAGACTCTGACCTGTTCAGGAAACTGGTTGACAAAATCCCTTTTGAGGCAGTCCTGAAGTGCAAAGGAGTCCAGGAGGGCTGGACATACGTCAACTAGGAAATCTTAAAGGCACAGGAGCAGCTGTCCCAGTGTGCCAAAAGACCAGCTGGTGGGGACGAAGACTGTACTGGCTGAATAGAGAGCTTTGGCTGGAACTCAGGAACACAAGGAGTGTTTATGGCCTTCGGAAGAGGGGGCAGGCCTCTCATGAGGACTACAAAGAGGTAGTGAAGCTATGCAGGGAGATATTTAGGAGAGCCAAAGCCCAAGTAGAACTCAGCCTGGCTACTGCTGTTTAAGACAATAAAAAGTGTTTCTGTAAATACATTAACAACAAAAGGAGGTCTAGGGAGACTCTCCACCCTTTATTGGATGCTGGGGGAAACATAGTGACAAGGGATGAGAAAAAGGATGAGGTGCTTAACGCCGCCTTTGCCTCAGTCTTTAACAATAGAACTAGTTGTTCCCTAGACACCCATCCCCCTGAGCTGGAAGATGGGGTGTGGGGTAGAATGAGACCTTCAAAATACAAGAGGAAATAATCAATGACCTGCTACGGATAGGTTACATGCAAGAAGACTGAGGGAGCTTACACAAGTGCTCATCAAGCTTCATTTACTAGCAGTCCTGGCTAACTAGGTGGGTCCAAGGGGACTGGAGGGTAGCAAATGTGACTCCCATCTACAAGAAAGGCTGAAAGGAGGATCCAGGGAACTACAGACCTGTCAGTCTGACCTTAGTGCCAGGCAAGGTCATAGTGCAGATCATCTTGAGCACCATTAGGCATCATATACAGGACAAACAGGTGATCAGGCCCAGTCAGCATCTGTTCATGAAAGGCAGGTCATGCTTGATGAACCTGATCTTCTATGATAAGATGATCTGCCTAGTGGATGAGAGAAGGGCTGTGGATGTTGTCTACGTGGACTTCTATAAAGCCTTCGACACTGTTTCCCACAACATTCTTATGGAAAAACTGTCTGCCCTAGGCCTGGACAGGTGTATGCTCTGCTGGGGAAAACTCTGGCTGGACAGGCGGGCCAAAAGAGTGGTGGTGAATGGAGTTAAATCCAGGTGGTGGCTGGTCACAAGTGGCATTCCTCAGGGCTCAGTATTGGGATCACTTCTGTTTAACATTGTTATCAGTGATTTTGATAAGGAGATAGAATGCACCCTCAGTAAGTTTGCAGATGACACCAAGCTGTGTAGGAGTGTTGATCTGCTTGAGAGTAGGAAGGATCTTCAGAGGGGACCTGGACAGGCTTGATGGTCTGAGGCCAATCATATGGGCTTCAACATGGCCAAGTACCAAGGCCTGAACTTGGGCCACAACAACCCCAGGCAATCATACAGGTTTGGGGAAGAGTGGCTGGAAATTTGCCCAGCAGACAGGACCTGGGGGTGCTGATCAACAAGCAGCTGAATATGAGCCAGCAGTGTGCCCAGGTGGCTAAGAAGGGCAATGGCATCCTGCATTAGAAATAGTGTGACAAGCAGGACAAGGGAGATGATCATCCTTCTGTACTCAGCATTGTTGAGACTGCACTCTAGTACTTTGTTCAGTTTTGGGCACCTCAATACAAGGAAAATACCGAGGTGCTGGAGCAGGTCCAGAGAAGAGTAACTAAGCTGGTGAATGGCCTGGTTCTCCAAGTCTTGAGAGTCTCCAAGTCTCTCAAGTCTTATGAGAAGTGGCTGAGGGAACTGTGACTATTTAGTCCGAAGAAAAGGAGGTGGAGGGGAGACCTTATCGCTCTCTACAACTACTTGAAAGGACGTTGTAGAGAGGTAGGTGTTGTGACTTCTCAGAAGTAACTAGTGATAGGAGAGGGAATGGCCTTAAGCTGCACCAGGGGAGGTTTAAGATGGACATTAGGAAAAATGTTTTCACTTCATGGGTTGTCAGCCATTGGAACAGGTTGCTCAGGGAGGTGGTTGAGTCACCATTCCTGAATGTGTTTAAAAGCTGTATAGATGAGGTGCATGGGGATATAGTTTAGTGGTGGACTTGGTAGAGTAAGGTTAATGGTTGGACTCAATGATCTTAAAGGTCTTTTCCAACCCAGATAATTCCATGATTTGATGAAAAGACAGAAGTTTCAAAACATGGAGTACAGTAACTACAGGCCTATATCTAACGGTTATGTCCTGTTGAAATCTTAGCAAACTACTGCAATCCAGAATTAAGCTTACTGATAACTGTAAAGCTATGCAGTGAGGATGGTAATGGGGCATGACATAATGGCCAAAAGCATGGAGAATTAGATCTTTACCAATGAAGCTTTTGCATCCTCAGAAACTTGATTATGTTTGAATTTACTGCCCATAAAGAGAGATTTATTGAGATAGTTCATTCTTTCCATAGCAACCCAAACATGTAGAATCATAAAGCAATACACCAGGTAATGCTGCTTGAAGACTGATGTCAAAATAATTCAAATATTTCAGTGTGACGGGACAGCCTTTCATATCTGCTAAATAAGTACATAGCAGAAGCAATACATGTTGGCTATTTGGAAGGCAGCTGGGGACCACAGGAAAATATGTTACTACAGGCAAATGGTTAGTGGCAAAGCTGAAAAGACATTGTGCTGTTTTGATTTCATTCTCAGTATGACAGTAGTGCTTTGATACTCAAATCCTATAAAAATAACTTTTATTATTTTGTAGTTATTGTCATTTCATCAGAAATGTGAAACATTTCTTGAAAAAAAAAATTATGGAAAAAAACCCACATCCCCCAAAAAACCCAAGAAACAACAAGAGGGAAAGAAAGGAAAAGAGAAACAAAATTTTCAGATCCACTGTAAAATCTCTGTGTAATTCAGAGATAGGAATACTCTTGATCTTTTCTTTAGACTCTGAGAATAAACTTCACCAATCATGCCCAGAAAATAACTACTGGGAATATAATTATGCTTCCCTGTTGGGACTTGCCTGAAGACATGAAC
The DNA here is from genome assembly GCA_027560015.1 of Chloroceryle amazona. NCBI lineage: Eukaryota > Metazoa > Chordata > Aves > Coraciiformes > Cerylidae > Chloroceryle > Chloroceryle amazona. The sequence continues at coordinate 36,946 of JANHFX010020582.1, read as the reverse complement.
AGTTGGAAGGGCTCTCTCTAGGAGACATAAACAGTTGGTGCGTGGTTTGTTTAAAATTATCTTCATAAAGGTGGTGTCATGAAAGAACTGGTATCTGGGCTTATAATAGGAAAAATTAAGACAACAGTGATAAAATCTCCTGTCACTATTAGAAGTCAGTAGCAGTGCGCTAATGAAGCAAGTTGTCCAAACAGACAATAATTTTTCTTTTTGTTAAACATGCTTTATGACAGACTTAGATACTGATGAGATCTCAGAGGCACAGCATAGCCTAAAGACAATCACATTTGTTATCAGTCTTCATCTATCTAATGAAGGCTTATAGCCCTTTAATACCTGTAAAAAAGCGATTCTTTACATCTCTTCCTGTATCAAGTCTGTCTAAATGAATAAAGTTGTGACAAAGATTGCTGAAAGCATAAATGTCTGATATTTTCTATGACTGTCATTATCAAAGTAGATGAACCTTCAACTTTTCTTTAGGGCAGCAGCTGGCTTTCTGCTTTCCTTGAGTTTCATATGAGGAGCAGGATTTATTCACATCTGTGGAAATCCAGCATACAAATGAGAGATATTTCTTGCTGATGGTTAAATCTGCTGAGGAAAACAGAAAAATCAATGGGAAATGCACATCAGGTTTGCTTAGGGAAGGCTGCTCTGTTGCACCCATGGCATAGAAAATAAATAGCTCTTTAGCCTGGAGATGTTGATCTTGAAATTTTTGAGCAATTTCTCCCTCAGCATGTATTCATTCCCAATCCCACTCAAGGGCTGGCACCTGGAGCTGTTGCTAAGTGGTGTATCTGCCACATGGTGGAAACATAATATTGATTTTTAGGAAAATCAATTCCCAGTTTTACAAGATCAAAACCAGAAGATAGCAAAAGAGAGACTGGAGTTTATTTTATAATGATAATCATTATACTACACAGATTCTTGAAAGAGATGCATGGCTAAGAGACATCATATTGATTTACTAGTAATAAACTCTACCTGTTATGGTTCTAACTGAGCTGCTTGAATCTCTAGCTATAACACTATTGATCATGAGTAGTAAATATCTTCTTATCTGTAAATAAAGAATTCCAATCTATTTTTCAGACCTCTCAAATTGTCAAAAATGTGGAAAAACACAGAAGGGTGACAGTTGTCACTGAAATGGTTTATTTTTAGGAGAAAAATAAAAAGATTTTGGGTTTTCTCAAAACTAGGAGTATCAAACCTGGAAGTGGATCCTTTGAACAACATTATTAATAAAGCTAGCCTGATCATATCTGGTGAATCCTAATCTTTAATTAGAAAATGTATTATTAATTTATTATCTTTCTTTAACTGGTGAATGTAGCTCATCGCATTTGATAATGACTTACAGAGTGGGTGAAGTAAGAAAAGCTTTTATGTTGAAAAGAACATACTGTCAGTAAAAAAACCTTAAATGGGAAATAGTAACAATGCATATGTCAACCCAATGTTATTATATATATTGAAATACATTTGTGATAATAGTTTTAGTAAAGTATTTATTATGCCATTGAAAATACTGTTTGCCATGTGATTAGTGCATACAAGAAAAGTTGCAAGCAGAGTTGCAAAACAATCTTAGAAACAATTTAAAGACAGACCGATTTTCCTCTGTAAATACATTTAAACAACTTCACATAGTAGTCTAACATTTTATCACTATATTTTAAGACAATTTTGTCACTTAAAGAAACAATCCAAGCTATTTAGACAAGTAATACACATGCTTATATACACTTATCTAAATGCATTAAAACAAAATGTTTTGGTTTAAAATTGTTTTGACTCTGAAATAAACTATCCTAATTTAGATTTCTCTGTTAAGATCCTAATTTAAAGTTCATTGAATTATTTGAACTATTCTTATAGACTTTAATACCTTATACATCAGTTCCAGATCAGTAAATGTTTATAGTGTATTTTGATCTTCCTGGATGAAAGGAGACATCTAATCACAACCCACAACAATTTTAATACAGAATTATTCTTGCTTTTTTTTCCCCCGCCTGTGAAAGTATTATACTGTGCAAACTTTATTGCTATCTTGTTTTATCAGCTATAGATCAACAAAATTAACTAAAAAGGAAAAGGAAGTATACAAAGTAATGCACCTTGTCAATGTTTGTGCTTTTAGTACAATATAGAGATTGACAGCAGCAATATCTTAAAATTGCTATTTTTTTCAATTTGAATACCAGAAATATCATACCTGACACTAATTTAGAAGCAGAGAATACTAAATAGCAGTTTAGAACATACTGAGACTGAGTTAAAGTTCCTATCTTTACTGAAATACTAGACAGTAAATAATGACAATATTACCAGTGTATTTTACTTCTGCTACTTGATTCCAATATGTCTATCCCCAAGTTGATTTCATTTTCCCTTTGAGGAACTTGTAGCTATCCATAGGAGAATGATGATATGGGTCAGAGGATTCTGTATGTTCTGTGAAAAATTTCCCTGGTCTTGTATCAGATCCATCATGTACCGCTACATTACTTTTATCAATCTCGTCTTACATTCTGTTTGACAACTGTTTTGTGGACACAGATAAAATTCACAGACAGATCTGTTAATACATTGCAAAATGGTTTACTAATTTAGCTTATGGTAACTTGGCATCACAAATCATAGAATAATTTATGTTGTAAAAGACCTTTAAGAACATCAAGTTCAACCATAAAAGTAAAACTTCCCAGTCCACCACTAAATCATAACCCTAAGCACCACATTTACAGCTCATTTAAATATCTCCAGGGATGGTGACTCAGCCACTTCCCTGGACAGCTTGTTCCAATGCTTGACAACCTCTGCAGTGAAGGAATTTTTCCAAGTAACAAACCCAAACATCCCAACCTCCCCTGGTGCAACTTGAGGTCATTTCCTATTGTCCTATTACTTCTTAACTGGGAGACTGACCCCCCACTTCATTATAACCTCCTTTCAGGTAGTTGTACAGAGCAATAAGGTCTCTTCGCCCTCAGCCTCCTTTTCTCCAGGCTAAACAACCGCAGTATTGCCAGACACTCTTCATAACACTTGCACTCTAGACACTTCACCAGCTTTGTGGCCCTACTTAGGACACACTCTAGCACCAAAATGACTGTCTCATAACGCGGGACCCAAAACTGAACACAATATTCAAGGTGCAGCCTCACCAGTGCCAAGTGCAGGGGATTGATCACTTCTTCATTCCTGCTGGCCACACTATTTCTGATACAAGCCATGATGCTGTTGGCCTTCTTGGCTACCTGGGCACACTGCTGGCTCCTATTTAACTGGCTGTTGACCGACAACCACAGGCCCTTCCAGCCACTCTTCCCCAAGCCTGTAGCATTGTCTGGGATTGTTATTACTCAAGTGCAGGGCCCAGGACTTGGCCTTGTTAAATGTCGTACCACTGGCCTCAGCCTCATTCTTGCATCAAATAGTGTAAACCACATTGAGTTATGTCAGTCTTTGAACCAGCTGGACATATTACTGTTCCACCAAGCTCTCCTTTCTGGCACTGTGGGAGATGAACCCACCCTGGCAAAAACCTGACAATGGCCAGGGCTTACCAAAGACCTAATAAAGATTGGTACTTTATGGCCATTAAAACTTAATTACTTTGCTTCAGGTCCTTAGCTTACTTTTGTCATGCACTTGCCCCCAACTAATTAGAATGACTGCAGATTAGACTTGACCAGGGTGTAAATTGAGCCCCAATGTGAGTTGATCCTCCTCTGGTCTGCAATTGGAGACTCCCCACCTTGGAACAAAAGACTGCATAAGGAAACTTCCCATTATTGAATTAACCCTCAACTCTCTTTGGTGAGTGAATGCTTTTTTAGGAAATAACCTTGAGTGACCCTTCATCCTCGTGGGTGAGCAATCCCTCTTCTGGGTACCCTTCGGGTGGGAGGTTTTCCTTTTGTGAGTGTGTGTACATTTTGGGTAATCTTTCTAAAATGGGTATTTGTGGAACCTAGTAAGTGGTTGTGTAAGCATTATATTCCCACCTGACATCCAAAATTGTCATTTACTTTGTTCTGTCAGGGTGATTGTTATTTTTTGTTTAGAAAAAATCTATATTTTGGTTAGCTACTGCTGTCTGTTCTGTGGGTGCCTGTGCAACACTGATGCAATGCTGTAAAAGCAAGAGGTATTTGGCCAAGTGTCTATGACTTCTTGCAATTGCATTTAGTCATGCTGAAGTGTACCCAAGGGCCATGTATACCAATGCAGGGTAAAAGCAAAGCTGGGGCTCCCACAGGGGCTGTCAACTAAGGTCACTTTATTAGAGACATCATGGAGATGGGAGAGAAACTTGTATTTTTTTGTCTTACCTCCCATGTATGATCTTCAGGAGTGACTATAGATTATGCTCAGTTTCAGAAGCCACAAAGTAGTTCCAATTTTCACGGTCTGGATATTGCTTCTATGAGACTCTATCTAAAAAGTTAAGAAATGTAGAAGGAAACAGCTTGACATTGAAGGTGAACTGACAGCAGTGACAGTTACCATGCAGAGGTACAGGAATTCACCTATGTAGCTGTCAGTGGGAAACTGCATAGATGTTACTGCAGTGGTTTTCACATGAAACAAAGAAAAGAAAGTAGATTGTAAATATCTTTAGTAATGATCCCTTTATAATAGTTTTAGACCACCTCACACAGCTGGGACTGTGACATCCACCTGCATTATTTGAATACAAACACATAATTCTGTTGTTGTGTATGTGTGCCACTGAAAAAGTTAACAGTCCATGACAAACTACTGAGCAACTGAGCAAACATTTAAATGCTGCAGAAAGCTTTCAGTGTCTTTCATGCTACATCAGGCAGCTCTTCAGACAAATCATCATTGCCCTATGACATCAGCAGAAGTACTAAAATTCATTTAATTTTAGTTCATATCTTGCACAGGGCAACGTGACAGATTCCTGCCCTATGTCTTGTGAAAATGGCTCCTACAATACCAGAGTTAATCGTCTTTCAGCATCAAACTAATCTTTGCTACTTCATTTTACAGGAATAAAAATTAAGCCAGGGCACAGGCTTCATGTTTTGGGCTCTCAGAGTAAAAAAATTTTCTTGTGCATTTAAAAGTGCGTCTCTAGACCATCATTCCTGGAGGTAAGCAATTAGCAATTCCCAGGCAGGAAGGGCTTAGCACAGCTCCTGATGAACCTGAGAGACACGTTCCTTTGGCTCAGGGGGACACAGTTTTTCTTCACAGACTATTAACTAAATCCATTCTTGGCATAGGGAGATGCAATTCTGTCAAGTGGCACTCAATTTAGCTGGCAGCAAAGGTACTTTTCTACAGGATGCCCTATTATAACTGTATCTGCAGGATCAGGACCTTCCTTGATAAGCCATGTAAATAGCTTATATATAGGTTATTAACTAAGAATGGTTTGACTGCCCCAAATGAAATGCATCAGAAGAATAAGGAACATTTGGTAATTACTGCAATTTGAAAGCTTAATCCAACCATAGATGTAAGTACTTAAAGGGACTTGAAAGCTGTGTTTTAGGATCCTGATCCCTACAGAGTGCGTATAAAGTGGTGAAGTAAAAACTGCCTGGGAAATTTCCTGAGTGTTGGAAGCTCAGCATCTGTATTGTTAAATCATTAAAATTGCCATTGTTCATGCCAAATATCAGACTCCCAAATAATTTCTAGGAATATTTGATGTCTTAATGTGGAGGTGGGACCATTTCCTATTTACACGACAGTATTATGATATGGGGAAAAGAGAATGGCTGCAGGCTTCCCCTTGCCAGATAGGCTCAGGGACAGAGAGGGTCTTTCAGGCATGTTTAATTCTGGAGTGTAGATGTAGCTGAAGCAAACAGACTGCAGAGACCTGTATGTGGTGCTCAGGTACTGGGAGACACCAGGACCCAAGTGGGTATGCAGAGCTAGCCCAGGTGGAAAGCTAAGAGGGCACAGTTCTGAAATCCTTCCCATCCATATTTTTGGTGGTGTATAACTCTTAAGTGCTAGTATGTGTTTTGGGGCCAGAGCTCCAAAACACTGACTGAATATCTGAACATACCAAACCAAAATTTCTACTTGAACATTGCCATTTTTTCTTTCAAGGTACTGAGAAAGTTGTACAATTTTATTTTAAAACATTCACTATAGGAGAAACAACAAGATATGCTGGAAGGAAGTCTGTTTTCTACATACTTAACAAAACACCCTTTCTCTATGTCTTTCTCAACACAGGATCTGTGCTGGTTTATGGTAGAAGGAGGGACTGCTGCACAACACCATTGGAGAGCTGAGGATGTAAAGTTAAAAAGGATGATTACAAAAGGATGTGTGACTAAATGATAAATGTAGAACTGATCCTGGGATCAGATACTGCTACGCAGTAAGTTTAAAGTGATCTTACATAATAAATTGTAAAAGAGAAAAAAAAAGTAAATTAATTGATTAAGTTTTGTTGGGTAGACACAAATATCTTCCTTACTAATCTGTAATGTCTCTGAGCATTCTTAAATTCTAACTCATGTCGTGCTGCTTGCTTATACCTTGCTTATATACTTATGTCAGTACAGAGTCTAGCCCAAAGCTATCCTGAAACATAAAATCGGGCTATTAGATGCTGAATGGTGATTATAATGCTAATAATAAATGTATAATTTGATTAATTATATCATTCTTTATTTGCATGAAAGAGGCTTACAATTCCTTCTGCATTTTAATAACACAGTAATGGTTATTGTAATGAACTCATTAAATCTGAGAGTCAATATTAATGGACTATGAGAAGGATCTTTATGAACTTCATTGGCAGGCTACAAATAGTGGATTAATATAAACTACAGAATGAGTCAATTGGTTGTATAGTTATGAGTAATCAATTTATATTACTAAAAGTGCCTTAAGTTAGAAGCAAACATTTAAAAATACTGGGTTGGATCCTTGTTAGATGTAAATCAATAAAGGGAGGTCAATCTTAACCAGCTGCAGTTTTGGAACAGCATTTTAGCAAAGGAAATGTTGTTTGTATTGATAAAAATATTGTCAATACTAAATCATCAGGCAGCTTTCAGAATATAATGATATTGTGATGTTATAATGTGATTTTAATGGATATCGGTATATTTTAATTGGTATAACTATCTAATAATATCATGCAATTTTAATTATACTAGTTTCTGTTTGTGTGGCCCCATATGCTTTACATTTTTTTTCAGTTCAGGTACCATTTTTAAACTTTTTTTCCAGGCTGCAAGAGTTGAACACTTTATTATTTTAAATTTCAACAGAGTTAATTTTGTGCAATTGCTTGTGTTTAATAGCTGTTGCAACAAAAATAAGAGCTGTATTAAAATTGGAAAAGCTGACAATGTGACAGTAATTCAATTATGAAAATCCAAATGAAAAAAAAGAACTTCTAATGCCCATGGAAATGTTGTCCTTCAAAATACAGTTTTTATTAAAAGGACTGTTATGTTGCCATAAAGTGTTTTTAAACCCTGGTTGTTATGCCCTTGGCTGGGATGTTCAGGTATTGCAGAGTGAGATTCCTTCTATAAGAGAGAAAGCTAACAGGGCACTGAATTTGAACTGTCTTAGTGTCTATATTCTTAGTTTCTGTTTCCTGCTTTATGCCTTTGTTAGTGTTGAGATTTTTGCAATATTGCTGTGCTCAGAGATGTGGCAAGACTCACAGGAGGCTGGCACAATGACCAGATTCCAGTATCTCAGGCAGTGAGCCATATAAGTAGAGGAACAGTTTCTGTGTTTCTTCTGGGTTTGCTGGCACCTGCTAACCCGTGTTCTCCACCTGAAGTTTTACCAACAGCTGAGGCCTTGTTGACTTTCTCCTAACTGAAGTCTTTCACACTTCTTAAGTACTGCACTTATCTTAGGGCCTTTGCCTTATAGTAATTTTTTTGAACTGCTGATTTTCATATAAACTGTAAGAATTTTACACCTGAGACTTAAATCACTCTCCTGAACTTGGCTGAATGTTAGCTGGTAGGTTAAAAGGTGGACAGACAGACACAAACCCCCACACACCATTCCGAGAAAATAAATCTTCTGCCTTCACTCTACTGTCATGACATAAGGAATACATGTAAGAGTTTCTGATGGTCAGTCTGGGTCAGAGGTTCAAAGTATTTGAATACAGAATTTTGATATAAACAAAACAAAACTAAAAAAATACTGAAATGGAAAGTGCCTTAATGGATGAATCACCTTGTATATCATGATTATCTCTTTCTGTATCCTGATCTTACTCAGCATATTTCACCTCATTGAGTGCCTTTTTTACAGGCAAGTACTCTTTCAAAATGCATGCACACATCATAGAAGACACAGCAAGTCCCTGCTCAGAGTCAAAAAAAAAAAAAAAAACCAAAAAAGAAAAAAACCCAAAAAGATTGGATACCTCAACCCACTCACACAGATCTGTCTCTGGAGCATTGCATGTTTTCACAATGTAGCTCAAATAGAGAAAGAGAAAAGAAAAGAAAAAAAAAACAACTCAACTTCAACCTACAATATTTTCTGACCTCAGGTATAGTCTTTTATCTTGGCAGTGTTCTGCCCTTTCACTTTTTTCCTGGATATTTGACCAAATATCCAGACCTATGAATCTCATTATTAAGACCCATTCTTGTCTCATGGGCAAAAGAAAAGAGTGTTAGCTGACATTGCATGTGTTTTTTTCACAGTCATTCCAACCTCTATAAAAATCTATAAAACATTTAGAAAAATAATAACTTATTTCCTCTGGTTGAATGTAGGGGTTGTTTTTTGGTTTGTTGGTGTTTTTTTGTTTGTTTGTTTGTTTTGGTGTTTGTTTGTTTTGTTTGAAAAAGTTGAACATCGAAGGAACCACAATATCTCATGCTGGTAGTGATCATGATCAGGGTAACTTTTGTCAGTTCAATGAAAAACTCTAGTTTCTAATTCAGCATGAGCTGTGCTAAGAATATATTTTTATTTATTATTATTATAATTAATTATGATATGAGTATTATAAGTGAAATGTGTCAGAGCTGGGTTCTGTAGGACAAACAATGACTGAAGCTCAGGATAGGAGCTATTTCTTCCAGGGTCAGGATAAATCTCTGGGGTGATTTGTGTATGTCCTAGCTTGAGCTGGAAAGCTGGATTCCTTGGGTTTACATATTTGGGTATGTTGTAACATATCCATGTAGGAGTGTTCACATTTAGTATGAAACATGGCACTCTGAGGGGTCTGGTGCATGCCTAGATCTTAATATGGTATGCCATTTGGAATTTTCCTGAACTGTGCAGACTAGATGACGATGTACAATGTACCTACCCTGTTAAATTTCAGGTCTAGAACTGCTGATTTCTACTTGTAAATAAACTTCTATCTTGCGTAGCTTAATTTGCTGCTGCCATGTCCTATGGACAAGTACTACCTCTGATTGCTCTATTGTACCATCACCTTCATTTCTAGTTATTCCATCTTCTCTCAGTGCTGGTTTGTGGACTGGTGTGGATAGGGTAGGATACACAAATGCTGTGGCACTGACAGCTGATTCAGAATATCTGTAAAAGAATAAATAACTTCCTAAAAGATTGTATGGCTTATCCATGGGTGCTCATAAGCACTGCCCCACAGGAACTCTCAGGGTCTGGAGTATATCTTTTTTCTAGGAGACTAGTTGGCTGAGTCAAGGAGCTTATCTGGTTGGGTTATGGTGAGGTCGCTATTCCTGCCTGCTTTGTTATTCCCCCATGGCCCTGGCAACTTTTCCTGGACCATCACCTGGTCCTTTCTTAGTTTTATCCCTGAAAGCTAAGGTCTTAGTCAATTGGAGAAAAAAGTCCAAGCATTTTGATGAACTGTATAAGAACTTTGCATTCAGACTGGCTGCAAAGGTCTGTAAAAGCCTCCAGCACCACTGGACCATGCTCATCTCCATATGGGCTGTTCAGTTCTCAGCAGCTGATGTGACAGACAGCTCTGAGGACACGTTACTAGGATGTAAGTATTTAATAGACAACTTTTATCTGGCTGGATACTTTTATCAACTTGGATACTCCACTGTAGGATGTGTTTTCCTTTTGTACACATAAAATGCCATCTACTTTAATGTTATATTCCTCTATTATTTTCTAACAGTGTGGGTCTCCGTTATTTCCTGCAGCAGAAAAAGCTATTAAAAACCAAGAAACAACATGAGTTTGTCTTACCCTACATTTCTGGCCTTCTCCCCAAATGAATCTTCCTTTTCTGATTTTGTTTTTCTTTTTATCCTATCTTTCAAGCTATCTTGGTACTACAGCTAATCCCTCATTCATATTTACTGTTCCTTGTCTCAATGGTATGGAGTAGCAGACAATGGAGTTTCACTATCTTAAATGAGCTAAGGAGCTAGTCTCAGTTGCTGGTACTGTGGTTAGCCTTTAGTTTTTTTTTTCTCTTCCTGGTCGTTGAGACATGACATGCAAAATGTTATTACTGTATTTTGCTGAAAAATGCTCAAACCATTTCAGACATAATAATAGCTGGTTATGTGACATAGCCTTTTCCAGCATGCTTTAGTTAGGGTGCATTGAAAAAGGAATCTGATATATGATAACTAAAGAAATTAAACAACCTTTCTCTCCCTTCACAACTCCCTGTCTACTGTCTTTATGTTTCTGTTTTCTTTGCTGTGTATCTTCCCAGACCTCTGGTGGTGAATGTCAATGATGAAATACTTGTTTCTGCTCTATCCAATCATTCTCAGAAAATTAAGCCCCACACAGTGTATACTTCAAACATGATGATATAAGTCCACAAATGAATAACAATTATATACAAAGGAGCTCAAGTTCTGATTAGTGAACATTTCACCAGCTGGTCAAGAAAGAATAACAATTAATAGAAATAGGCTTGTGGAAGGGACATGTGCTTTGGTGTTTTGTGGTTTGTTTTTTTGTTTGTTTGTTTGTTTGTTTGCCTTTTTGTTTTGTTTTGTTTTTTTTTGGTCATTTAACTTTGCTTATAAAACAATGTTAGAAAAATGCAAACAGGGAATATGCCAGAAAAAATAAATTAACACCTGCATGACTCTGCCATTTTCAAATGATGTTTTCCTAAGCAGTTCAGCATGAAGAAATGATAGTTGGTGACATTCCTGTTCAAAGTGGCACAGCCATTTGATTTCATGAGTGCATATGAGCAACAAAACTAAATTATTGTATTGGGGAAAGAACATTGGAACAAAGTATGGAGATTTCAACTTAATTTGTTCTGCTGTATATCAGGAAGTCCACTGACATAAGTGAAATAATAGACACACTTTGATGTGTATAAGCTGAGAATTTGGGATCAAAGTTTTAATTATTGTGATCAAAAAAGATGTTTTAGAGATTATGTTTCAGTTTACAATTATACTTTTCTGCCCAGAATTTTATAATTCTGTTCTCTCATAAAGATGCTGTGTTGTTTTCCACACTAATACATCTTTATTCACATGAAGATCTTTTGTCTTGCTGAGTGTCTTTTTAAGGGCTTCCTAAATTTTTATGCTCTTAGTTAATTATGCTTTACATGTAAATTAAAAAAACTATTTCCTTCCCCAGACAGGTGAGACACACCACCAGCTCCTCTACTGTTGCTGTTACCAGACTGTAAAAGCAGTAACTGTAAATTTTGCTACTTTGTCACCTAGTCCCTCTAGGATTGCAGGGACTGCTCATGTCCACTGTTGACACAGTTACCAAGGAGCATAAACATAATGCTCTGTCATCTCAGGAGAAAGAGACGACCATCATGGCCTATGTTTTGCCTTATTAAGTCAATGTAAAATTCAGGATACAAATAATTCTGGGAGTTCTGTCTAGCTTCCATAGCTTCACTCTGAGTCAGGCACACTGACACCAAAGGATGAAGCACAGCAAACTGCAGAAAAGGGTGGAACAGGTGAAGCAGGATCACTTTGGTGATGCATAACAGGGTTGTCACAGATATTTATAGAGAGATCAGAATTTAATTCTGATTTTACTAATTTTTTTGATAGGTAAAGAAGGAACTGGTACAGTAAGAGACGAATTCTTCTTAAATTCTTCTTTCTTACCCTACACTAAGACAATAAAAGAATTTGATCCATTATTCTTGAAAATTTGTCTTCTTTAACAGGAAAAAATTGCTAACAATTGTGAATTCTTCTGATGACCTAAGATCTCAATGGATGGTATCAGTATATATCGGAAGAAATAAAATGTAACCAGATTTAAATCTGTCAGTCCCACTTTTGCTGTTTATTTGAGACACCAAAATCCGAAATGAAACCCATATTCTGGGGGAATAAAAAAAATCAAAATAAAAAAAAAAATAAGAAAAACAGAAGGTGGGTTAGAGATCCTTACAGTTTACTATATGATAGCCAGTATTCATGGAATTGTCTTGCCTTGGGGTACCTCATTATCTCCTTTTAAATGAAAGTGTGTCCCATTAAACATGAAGTTCCTTTCCTCACTTTCTTTCTGTTCAAGCCCTAAACAAAAAAGTATGTTTAAATCATAAAAGTCTCCTGCACACTTGTGAAATGAGGGATTGCTCCCTTGTGTGGAGAGAGAACAGTCCTTCATAGCATGAGATGAACTGCCTTTTCATCCTGGAGGTTTATGATTCTATCATATGATTTTTCTAAGTGCACACTGTGTTGTTGGGAGCAAAAACAAGACTGCTGACCAACAGAAATCAGTGAGTGAAAGTCTCTGTTGGTAATGGAAACTGTTAGGCACTGAGAGGTGGCCAGTAATTCCAGTTTCCTTTGTTATCTGTATATCACAGGCTGAATATCTAGATAAGGTCTAATGTACAGATGAATAGTTTAGAGGGAAAGTTAGGATTCTAAAAGCCTTTATAATTTCCCTTGCAACTAATTTTTTCATGTAGTTTTTGTAATGTTTTCAGAGTGCAATATCTTTACTATTTTATTTCACTATTCATTAAGAAAATAACTGTCATATTCCTAAGAAACTGTATGTTGCATGGTTCAGCGGGCTTCCTTGGGTTAATAATTGTATAAGGCACCTGAACTGAAAGAAAATGACAAAATACTTCATTATCGTTACTGGAGCATGTACAAAGAAAGCAGTCTTGAGGAAATAACAATGTATAGAAAGTAGATCGTACTGGTCAAGAAGGAGAAGACAGGAAGAGTAGATGTGGTACAGTGATTTAAATTTAAGCCTCAACAGTTTTCAAAAAGACCTCTTTCTCTGAGAAGTAATATCAAGAATTGCCATGGGAGACCCCCAAATTACAATGTTCTGCAATCTGTTATCATGAACTTTCAAATTAAAAAAAAAAATGTTTTTGCTAATATGCCCCAAGACCATGATAACACTTCACTAAGGCCACTATACAGTCAAGATACCAGCTGCTCACTGATAGCCTGAAATGGATCTGAACTAGTGAGCTAAGTTACCATTTTCAAAAGCATGTAAATTACCTGGCTTCTTAGAAAGGTTTTCAAATGTGTCTGAGAAAGGTGAGGTGCTTAAAAATGCAGATACCTGGCTATATTTTTCCCCCTCAGAAATGTCAGTGAACTTAACTTCTATTGATTTCAATGACATTAATTTCAATGAGAATGTACTACAAGACACTTTCAGAAAATCCTACCAAGCATCTGCATAAAACTTAAAGCCCTGAAATACCTTTGTAAATCTGACCCTTTTGTACTTTGAATTACTTAGAATCACAGTAAAGGGCAGTGGGATTTGGACTCTGAATTACTTGTGACTTAGATAAGTAGGTGCTTCTGGAAATCCTCAAACATGGGAATGAATTTGTTACTTTATACTGCCCTGTGATATTTTCTTTCTTCAGTCCACTGACATGAACAAATTAAATATGCAGGCATGTGGTTTACAGTAGGATAGCAGTGAAGTAGAACATATACACTGCGGTAAAATAATAAGTAAGAAACAAATGAAGGTTGTGATTGATATTCATCATGGTTAAACCTTAACAGAAAAGAGGACAATAGAGGCGAATGTGCTTGAGAAGAGATATAAAAACTGAAATAGCAACAAAGATTAAACTTTTTTTTTAAAACCAAATACATTTCTCTGAGAATCTGATACAATATGATATCCTCAGTAGTGCTGAGAAATGGCTGGCTGATATTCCTGTTGGTACTAAGGAACCAACACCATGAGATCCTTAAAAGACAAAAGGTCTCCAACAGCTGCAATACACTGAAACAACTGAGCATTGATTTAATGAGTCTCAAACCTCCTAATACACAGAAGGCCCTTGGAAAGAGCAGGAACTCCACTCACTCAACACCATCTCAATAAAGAAACAAGGGATCACAGACTTCAAGGTCCACAAGGGTCCAAGAAAACAAAGACACTGCTGTCATTCATCTATGTGTGTATGAGCAATGTATGTATGTATTATTTTTAGTTTCCAGGGAGCAGATGAAATAATTTTGTTCCTTCTCCTGACCAGTTTTGAATCATGACTATATAGATGGAGAATTTCTTGCCATGAAATACAATTCAAAGGAACATCTGTCTTACCCAGAAAATATTATTATCATTTCAGTGTCTTTTACAGCGACTGCTTTCTCATAGCCACTTCTAACTGTTTTGCCATTTGAATGGCAAATTAGTTTTGTTGCCAGTATAAGATTGAAATGGAGATGGCATGTATAAACCTCTTACTATTAGTTTTACTAGGATTACCAAGGACATTTTCTTTTTGCCATATTGACAATAACTTTCACATCAAATGAAAATTTCTGCAAAAGATCCCTTTTTAATTTTTTTTTAATTATACCTTAAGCCCCCAAATGTATTTTGACAATTGAAAACTGCTGCTGCAAATATATGGTTACTATTTTTATTAATCTCTAAACAGTCAAGCCATCCCTCAAAAAAAATCAAATAAATTGGAATGAATATGTAAACATTTTATGTTAATCTTAAGCTCTTTACTGTAAGTAAACCTAGTTTTACTGTGGAGTGATCACAACCTACCTGTATCTTCATGCTTGTATGATTTCAGTGCAGATACTTTGGCATCCATTCTATCAGCTGTAGACAATCATATCTTCATCTGCCACTTTCAGAATACTATGAATGTCTATAAATACTGCATTGTTTGGTTGCATCAATGTCTTTCCAAGAAGGACACCATGGACATACAACAAAATATCCAGAGTGGGTAAGACAGACTGTGGCAGTGGGGCTACTAACAATCTAAATGGTTGACCTTGTAGTGCCTCTAGGTCTATGCTGGAGTCCCAGCTATGTCTGTGTCATTTCAGGTACCCTCTATCCATATGCAAATTCCCTAAAACTTTCCTTAAATCACCATGAATTGTCCTGTACCTAGTGCAGATAGGCAGTAAATTTGGATATCAGCTCATATAAATCTAATCTGATCTAATTGACATGAATTTACATGTGATAAATGCACTCCTACAGAATCAAAATTTCCTTGTTTATATTGAGTTACAGTTTATTCAGCAAGCAATCTACAGGATTTGGTGGAATAAGTTATGACACTCATTGCACAAGTACAGATTAGGGATTACTGTCAAGAAGCTCCATGGAGAAGGACCTGGGAGTTCTGGTGGACAAGAAGTTAACCATGAGCCAGTAGTGTGTTTTGTGGCCAAGGCCAATGGTATACTGAGGTGCATTAAGAAAAGTGTGATGAGAAGGTCAAAGGAAGTTTTCCTTCCTTTCTACTCTGCCCTAGTGAGGCCACATCTGGAGTACTGTGTCCCGTTCTGGGCTCCCCAGTTCAAGACAAAGAAGGAACTAGTGGAGAGTGTCCAGTGGAGGACTACAAAGATGATTCAGGGACTGGAACATATAACAAGAAAAGGCTGAAAGAACTGAGTCTGTTTAGCCAGGAAAAATACAACTGAGAGGAGATCTTATCAATGTTTATAAATATCTATGTGTCAAGAAGATGGAGACAGTGTCTTTTCAGTGGTGCCTAGTGATAGGACAAGGGGCAATGGGCGCAAAGCAGAACCCAGGAAGCTTCACTTACACATCAGGAAAAATGTCTTTACTGTGAGGGTAATGGAGCACTGTTATAGGCTACTGGAGAAGGTTGTGGAGTCTTCTTGCCTGAAGATACTAAAAACCTGACTGGATGCGATTCTGTGCAACATTCTCTAGGTGAACCTGCTTTGGCAGCGGGGTTGGACTAGATGATCTCTAAAGGTGTCTTCCAATTCCTAATATTCTGAGATTCTGTGATGGCACAGATGCTAAACTTGCCCTCTTTTCTTCTATTAGAAGCTAGACTGGGAAGTATTTCCAATGAGCAGGTCATACTCCTAGGAATTGTCAGTAGAAACATTCATCAAAAGAAATGAACATATGTATGAGTGACAACCGCACACATCTGTTTCTGAACTAGTAGTGAACTCCAACTTCAGTTCTTTAACATCTTCTTCCAGTGTCTCGTGGGAGACAGCAAAACTCTGCAAGGTAGATTTGACACATTTGAGTCTAAATTAAACTACTCAAGGTAGATTTGACTTATGTGAGTTTAAATTAAACTCTGTTACAAATAAAATTATAAGTTTGCAATAATGTATCAGGGATATAGAATAAAAAAGCCATGGCATGATGATAAGATCAAGGGGGTTTTTTCAGTTCAGAATAATAGCCTGAAAACTTAAACTTTGGCATTTGTCAAAATAAAGTACAAGTTGGTTGTAAATCACAATGTATGGAAACTTTAGTTAAACCTATACATATTTAGCTTTGGAGTTTCAATAGCTTAGTTTCTGGCAAGTACATGGCTTAATTTTAACTTTGTTGTTTACCTTTTACCTTTGCTGAGACTCTTCTTCAGATCTGATTTCCTTGATTTTGTTTCGTAAATATGATTGACAGTATTTTAAAATGTAACTGAAAAGATTTTGCAAATTTAAGAATGTAGGATGTCAATTAGCTTATTTGATATATATGCACACACCCAGTGCGGGAGGGGAATATAAAAAGATACTTTAGAAAATCTTATAGGTAATGCAGAGAAAAATCACTTCTGCTTACTTGTAGCCCTGCACATTTTTGTCAGTTTCTGTAATGACAGAACTCTCTACAGAGCTGTTATTTCCTTTTGTGTTAAAACTGCAGCCATCAATACAAGTTGAGAATCACCTATCTCCTGTCTACAGTCCTTTGACATCCACATTTGGATGAAAAATCACCTACACCTTCCCGAATTCCACCACAGAATCTAGAAAATTTGCATTTGCTTAGGACTACAAATCCTTTCAGCTCCAGTGATGTATTACGAGTAGTGTGTTTCTTGCCTGATGGTGTGATGGCTATGATACAGCATTGTGCCCACAAAATATTAATATACTTTATTTTAAAGAAAATTTTAAATATTCCCTAGAAAGAGGGATTCTAATCAATTAAGTCTGCTTTCTATAGATCTTTCATTATTATTGAAATATAATGCTGAAAATAAATCACTGTATGGGGTAAGTCTTAAGTGGTCTAATACTAATTACATCTTACCAGTTCCCTGAGTTCTCAATGAAGAGGTAAACATAATTTATGTAAGTAGAATTTCCCTTCTTCAGGCCCTTAAGTGCACTTACACCTTTCCACAGACTGTACACTAAATATCAACAGAGATGATGGAACAAGTTTCAGAGCAGGAGGCACAGGCTAGCTCAGACCTCAGGGTACTGGCTTGGAGCAATACAGAGATCTATGGTGCCATGAGTACTAGAAATATTCCCATTGCTCATCTCATTTAATGCTTATGGTCCTAAAACTGTTATGCCAAGTATGTGAAGACAATTTACAGTTTGACTGTTACACTAAAGAAAAGTTTTTTAGTGCATTTAAGAAGAAAAATTGCTTCATTTTTGTAAGTGAACTCTGGGTATGAATGTGGAAATAACTTGATTTTTTTTTCTCTATGAACAATAATCCTTTCATCTCATGTCGTAGACCATTGCTGTATATGTTTGGTTTTTATCAGTGCCAAGGATCTCTAAATTATTCCAGTTAAGTAAATACTAGCCAAAATATGTCTATTATTTGTTCTATACTTAACCATCTGTGATGCTTATTTTGGTTATCTAGCAGGATTTAATGCACTCTTTTTAAAAGTGAAAATTCCTCTGTATGATTTATTACTTTATTATTGGATTTGTCTTTTTAAGTTATAGCAATAATTTGTTTTGGAATTAAATAAAAATAAAATCAAGACAAGGTATCCAAGGGTTTACCTTATAATATCAAGATGCCTTACTCTGGACAGTAAGAAACTTCCCAAGTATAAATTGCTACATTTCCCACTCTAGAAAATTGTTTGCTGCAATAATGGTACAAATAATGACATATTCAATCTACTGGATGGCTTTGAGCAAGTACTGCTATGACTTTTATGCTAAATCTCACACAACTTTCCCAGCCATCTTACTCTCAAAATGCCTTTAACAATATGTGGAACCACTGGACTCTATTGTGGTGCGTGTTGTACCTTCACCATGACCTACTTCTGCCTAAAACTTCCCCTGACAATGTGAGCTGGAGTTTGTCTCACACAGACAACCCCTAATGAAGTTGCACCACAGCTATACAACTCCATGGGCAGCTAAAGGAAAGAACTGCAGCTCATTATTTCTCTTCTTCCTTGTTACTGCAGTGACTGAGGAGCAAGGGAATGGTAATTTACTGCTGGCAGACATAAAGTGGCAGCTTTCTGCCACTTATACCTCCTCCCCTGCCATCCAGACAGCTGGAGCTCCGCCCACTAGCCAGCACCAGTAAAGAAATAGAGGCATTTAGTATTTTTTTTCTTATTTACTTGCAAGATACAGAGAAAAATATAAGATACGTTTACTTCCTGAATTCCAAGCCATTTCATGCCTACAAAAAAACTATGACATGTAAGATAATAAGAAAAAGAAAAATATGCACTTTTGTTCTTGCTTACAATGTTACTACTTTATTGGAGCTCTGATCTCTTATTTTTAAGTATTATTCTTCAACAGAATGAATAATCGTGGCACCCAAAATGATAAAAGGAGTCCAGGAAGAATAGTGGAGTGCAGCAAAAGTTACACAGAACAGAATGTAAAAACATAGTCTGTTGACTGCAAAATTTTCTTACATGTTATTCATATTTATTGAAATGCTCCCCTTTTGTTTCACAGACACAGTAGAGGGGAAAGTCATTAATACATGTCTCTCTAGAGCTATAAGGAGGCTATAAGAGATGCTATATTGTTATGCAGATGGCCCTTGGTCTAGGAGGCTTGAATAAAGTACCATTGTGCTGCTAATTAACTTTAAAATTACTATGTCAATTCCTTCGCTATGCTTGAAACCTTCTGCTCTCATATGTTTTGATGAGTTTTTTATTCACAAAAAATACTTGGTTGTTTTGCTGGCCTCAAAGCAGCACTCGGAAAGGTACTGAAGTTGGCAGAATTAGCTTACTCCCACTTGTCAGGCTAGCAGAATGCATTAACAAACTTCAGGAAGTCTTCCCTTAGACCATCATTGATTGAAGGGTAAAGTCTATGACTGTAGCCTGTAAATATTTCCTGGCAGTAATTCAATATAGCTGGAGCTCACTGTTCTGTAATGAACTGCAAGTCTAACTTCCTTTTAAAATAAGTTAGCACCCAAGTTCATTACAGAAGTCTTTATGAAATGAGGCTACCATGATCTTACTCAACTCTTTAAAAGATTAGTAGCAAATTACATGCTGGCACACAAAGTAAATTAGAACATCAAACGATACTGGAATAATAAATTTTAAACAGTGTACCAAATTATGTTCAGCTTGCAAAATGCAAGATATGTAAATTAAGAACAACATACCAGGCAACTGCTGTACACTTAATTGTGAAAAGTAATGGGAGGTGCACGCATTTATCGCCATTTAGAAGTTATTTGACTGATTCCTGCATAGGTAGCCTCCAGGAATACATTAAGGCAAATGCTGACATGTGGTTTGATCCTATATTTGCAAACATATAATGCACAACCACACTAAACCAACAACAGCTTACATATATTTATATTGATCAGGTGCTTGTGAGAAAAGAGTTTATTTCTTGGGTGTTACTTCACCTAGTTTAGAGGATGCTTAGATGTGTGCACGGATACCTTTGCTTTCTCCAGGGCTTCCTACAGCTTCTTGTGTTCCCTACATCTGGTAAACCTGCGATTTTTTGGAAAGGAAGAGATCTTATGTATAATTTATATACATGTAGAGAAAGGAGGGTGTGGGAGAAAGGAAATCTTCCCTCATTTGCATGGTAGAAGTATCAAACTCCATTCCCTCCCCAGGTAGTGGTGCACTGCAGTTCTAAGAGGTGTGTATGAAGTACGAGGTTAAGTTTTAATCTAAATAGACTGCATAAGCATAAGGAGGGTTTAAAGAGAAGTTCTATTTACTGATGTCAAGCAAAGAAAAACAGTTCCTCAGAAATATATAAAGCATTATTCAGCATTGTATATTTTGACAGGTATCTTGGCACAGTGATGCCTAGGAAGAGTCATGGGATTGCCAGCAGACCAGTCCAAGCTGTCGGAGGGTATATCTACAAATGAGGTTTGACCTGAGGTTCCCTGTCTAGTCAGATTAGCAAGTGCTGCGAATGAGTCTATCTGCATTACTTCTAACACGTTCTTGACTGAATGTCCCATGCTGTATATCCAAAATAGGATTCATATTGATTTTAAAATGGAAAAAGAGCAGGAAAGCACATAGTTCTTTTCTATCCTGTTCCAGGTGAATGCTTTCACCTTTGGGCAGCAGAGCAATGCTACCTCTTGCACACTTTTTCCTCTGGCTTCATGATTTACATTCTTGCCTAAATAGTATCCTATTTTCCAAAGGAAAGGCTTGTTAGTGACCTTGATGAGGTGTAGTTCAAACCCTTCAAGGCTAAGGATATTTTAAACCCCACCTTTCTTGTCTGATTTCTTTACTACTAATCTAACACAAGCAGTACTATTCTCTGTGCATGTTTTTGAATAAATTCAGTGGCACTGATATGTGTTAGACAAAGCCTCGTGGATGGCTGTGTGATTGGCTGCTCACAATTAGGCAGCATGCTCCTAAACCCTTTCAAAACAGAAGTTCTACTGGACATGTTAAAGAGTAATCTTAAGATCCTAAAGAATATTCATTTGAAAATTGGGATGTCCATAGAGAGCTTATCTGCAGAGGTTTAGGATCCCTAAAACCCACCTTATGATGCACCTATGTCCTCGTTCATATCTGATCATCCTTAACTCCCTTTATGGTGAGCATAAGTATTCTGAGTATAACATAGCATATTCAGGATAGACACTCTCCAGGTAAGTGGTTTTTGGGGTGGTTTTTGTTTTTGGTTTGTTTTGTTGTTTTTGTTCGTGTGTTGTGTTTTTTTGTTTTTGTTTTGCTTTCCTAAAAAAAAAAGGCAACAACTGGAAAATATGTCACACTGAATAGCAAAAACATAATCTCTTTAAAACACCAGAAGGCCATTCTCAGCTTAGAAATGGAACAAAACAAACAAAACCTCAAGTATGAAATTTTAACTCTCCTACTTGAGAAGGTTTAGTTGCCTATGAATTTATATTCAAGTTTCTAGTAGTATGAGCAATGTCATTAGATTTTTTACTTCCTGGAAAAAATAAGGTAGACATTGATATTTAAAAAAAGAAAGAGAAGCATCTTAAATCCTTATTTGTAATGTTTTACTACAGTACGTAGAGTATTTATATAAAGGTTTAAAAAATGTATTAAACCAGAAATACCTTCTTAATAGTTATTGCTTTGTGAGTGCTGCCCTGCATTAGTTCAATCGATTTTCACATCATTTTCATGCTCCTGCGGTATGTCTACCCTAGTTTAAATGCACAGATTTGCTGTAAGGATTGGATATTGTCACCATCTCTAAGACAGCAGCTAGATTTATGTGAACTCTGAAATCAGTTTAAAAACTCCTCAAGTCTCTTCCCAGTGTGATCATTTTCCTCCTGGGTCCAAGATCTCTTTAAATGTTCTAAGACTCTGTCTTGAATCTGGAAGATAAGTTCACCATGATGTTGCTAAGCAGAGACTCATCCATCATTCATGGTATGTTCTCTAAGTACTGATTGCACAATATCATTTTCTCCATGTATTGAGGATGCTTCACTTGTCAGAGGCCTTTGAAAGTAGTCAGCTTTCATCAATGGATCTTGACAACATGGAAAGAATGAGTCACCTGAAGGAAGCGTAGGGCATAGCATTTCAAAAGTGATATCTGAAGACTGATTATTCTTTGTCCTTGACATCCTGCCAAGGGCTAGATACACTGAACATTTGGCAAGTAATGGAGCCTACAAATCACTGGTTGCCTACAATCCCACTCAGGCCACAAGAGGATAGCATGCGTGACTTCAGTTTTTATTACATGTTGTAAACTTTTGACTGCTCTGATATGTGTTGTCATCGATGTGTCAGGATTGGGCTCTGACAGAATGTCTGACCTAACTGAGATCAACAATGCTCTGTTAAAGCTGAAAAATAAGTAAAATAACAACACTCCTACACTATTGTGGGACTTCCTTTCAACAACCCCAGTCAATAATTGCACTATATGGAAACAAAATACGGGGGCCATGTTAGCATGTAGCAATCCTCCAAGGCAAGATGAGTGGGTATAAGAGTGTCCTGATGAAGTGTCCTGTGAGGTATGAGCCATACATTGTGACATCTCCTTTGTCCTGATGTCCTTCCTGCTACACACTGTTTCAGTACGTTAGACTCAAAGAGAAATCACCAAAAGGCTTGGCTGAGTACTGAGGATGTTCCCTTGGTATTGTTTTAAAAACTTTTAAAGGAGGATTAGTGTGCTATAGTTTAGGACTGATCTCTAACATTATCAATGCTAGCAATCAGCTTGTCCTGTTCAGTGAGAGACTGGTATCATGTAACTATTTGGTTTTTAACTTCCACTTTAAAGAAAGCATTTTGTCCTGTAAAAACTAGAACAGTATTTTCACAGCCATATGTAATTCTAAACAAAGACGACCAGTGAGGCCATAGTGCCCCAAAGAAGACTTCAGAACTTAAATACAGAGCTTTAGGTATAGGTTGCCCACTCAAAAGTGGAAAGATAAACAAATAACACCATAGTCTTTGAATAACATCTGCAAACAATAGTGTTCCCTAGTTGTGTGTCAAAGTTTTGCCAAGTCGAATGTAGCATTACAGTGCAGCTGACATCTGAACTAAATGAGCATATGTAGAAGATGCCTGTGTATAGAGAGCCACAGAGCCATTTTATTTCAGACAGCTGAATCTGCAGGATGAATAAAATGAATTTAAGAACTCATTTTCCTCTGAATATTTTAATTCAAAATATGTATCTTCTGGAGCCACCAAAGTATTCAAAAAGTTATGGTGTCTTGTTTTTGGTTTCCTTTTTGCTTTCATAAGATAGTACCGATATCAAATGATTTTAAATTGTTCTATAATCTCTGCGCTATCACTACCATTATCCTGTAGTACCATTTAGAAGGAAACATTCAGATATTATTTATCTTACTGGGATCTATAAATCTTTGCAACTACTTAACAATTGAACCAGTATTTATAGCTCTCTTGCTGAATACAGACAAATAGCTCATTCTAATACACACAAAGGAAAGAAATAATTCACAGATTAAGTAAAACCCTTTAAAGACAGTGTCAAAAGCAGATGCTTTTGATCCTGACATAGCATAATGCCCTCTGAAACTATAGAAGTGTCATGTGAACCAGTTATTTATATTTCTATAGACTGAAGAAGTTATGTTGAGAATTAAATTATTTCCTAACACCAGCTCTATCTTTTGATAAACAAAGTATGACAATCTCAAGTACATCTTAGCACTGTGACATTAAAAGCATAGCTTTTCAGTGATAAAAGTTTTCAGTAGTGGCTATTTAATAGATTGACAAAAGTTTCCTGACTTTGTCTAAACACCTCCGAAAACCTTATTTCTTGATATGGTGTTATACCCAGCATAGTTTGAAGCCACTCAAGTGAATGAGCTACCATTTAATTCTTTGTGTCAGCACAATCTAAGAAAGCAAACATTTCAGAATTTTTCTGTAGCATTTAGTGTGCATTTTCTTTAGTTTAATGTCCCTAGTTCTGCATTTGTGTTCTTTACAATAACATAACTCCACCTGCTTTGGTAATTACACCCCTTCAATACTCATAGACATGTAACATTGTAGGCAATGTAACATAACTTTGACACAGAAAATTAGGGACAATAGATCAAATGAAAAGAAAAAAATGTGAAACAAGAAAAAAATACTTTGATATGAAAAGCATTGTGGTATAATTTTGAAATTGATTTGTCATGGCCTACTAATTTGTTCAAGCAATTAGAAAGTCAAAATGTAAAAGTGCTCCAGGACTAGAACCAGAGTAACAGCATGTAAACTTTGCTCCAAATTAAGTAACAATAATAAAATCAAGCAGCTATCTAAACAATCCAAAATTGAATATTAATAATACTGTCATGTCTGTGAAAAGATAGAATTTTTTATTTCTGAGGAAGTAGAAATGTGCATAGTGTGAGGTGAAATATAACATAAACAACACAATTTCTACTGCAGCATTTGAATTTGTTCAGTAACAGAAACACAGCATGGTTAAAGTTGGCAGGGTGAGCTTGATTGCTCAGGGACATGTTCAGCTGGGTTTTGAATGCCTTTGAGGGTGGAGGCTCCACAACTTTTTTAGGCAGCCTGTTTATGTGCTTGGACACCCTCACAGTAAAAAAATGTTTTCTTAAGTCTAAGTCAAATATCCCATATTTTAGTTTGTTTCTTCTTGTCCTGTCAGTGACCACCACTGAGAAGAGTCTGGCTCCAACATTTTTACTCTGACTGATCAGGTATTTACGCACAAGGATGAGATCTTGCCTGAGTATTATTTTCCCCAGTATAAACAATCCCAACTCTCTCAGTCCCTCTTTTTATGCCGGATGCTCTGCTCCAGTCCCTTAATTATCTCTGCTGCTGCTTGGTATATATATTCCAATACATCCATGTCTCTTTTGTATTGAGAAGCCCAGAAGTGAGCCTATCACTTCTTTGTCTCACAACGACTAAGTAGAGGGGGGACACCATCTTCCATGATCTGCCAGAAATGCACAATGTTAAACATCATGAGATATCTTTCTTCCTGTTTCTTCATCTCATCAAGGTTCCTTTGAATGGTGTCACAATTATGTGGTATATTAACCAATCCTGCCAGCTTTCTATCTTCTGTAAATTTGCTGGGGGTGCGCTTGTTCCCATCACCCATTTTATTAATGAAGAGGTGTTGGCCTTTTCTTGATGCACATATTGATCCCTAGATTACAACACTACTGGTTGTATTGGATTTTGTGCTGCTGATCACATCCCTGCAATCCTGGAAGTTCAGCCTCTTTTCAACTCATCAGTTTAACAGTAAGATTTATATGAAAGACAGTGTCAAAATCTTCATGAAAGTCAAGATAAACAGTATCACCTGTTCTCATGTTATCCATTGAGTTAGTAATTTTGTTGTAGACAGTTGTCAGGTTGAGCAGATGTGATTTCCCCTTCAAATGGTTATGTTGAGTACACCTGAGTACTTTCTGTCCTGAAAATGAAATGCTTGAAATACTTGTCAGGTGGCTTACTTCTTTACCTTTCCAGGCATTGAGGTGAGGCTAAGCAGCTGGTAGTTTCTCAGGTCCTTCTTCTTGTCCTTCTCTGAGATTTGAGTGACTTTTTTTTCCCCCAGCACTCAAGAAACCTTCCACAGTCACCACAGCCTTTCAAAGATGATTGAGGTTGGTCCTACAATGAGAGCAGCCAGTTCCCTCAGCACTTGTGGATATATTCCACTGGGGACTATGGAATTGTGTATGTCCAGTTTGCTTAAATGTTCTCCAATAGAATCCTTCTTCAATCAAGGCAAGTCTTCCTTGTTCCATACTTTCCCACTGGTCACAGGGATCTGGGATTGCTGTGGGCAAATATTATTAGTGAAGACCAGGGCGAAAAGGATATTGAGTACCTGTTTTTTTTTCTACATTGTTTGTTACCAGGTCCCCTGTCCACTTCAGCAGCCCATATATTTCCTAATTTTTATTTTGTTGTTGATGTATCTGCAGAAGCCTTTCCTGTTGCCATTCAAAGCACTCATCAGATTCAGTATCAGGTGGACTTTGGCTTTTGTAATCACATTCCTGCAGTCAAGTTCCATTTCTAGTACACTT
Organism: Chloroceryle amazona; assembly: GCA_027560015.1. Classification (NCBI taxonomy): domain Eukaryota; kingdom Metazoa; phylum Chordata; class Aves; order Coraciiformes; family Cerylidae; genus Chloroceryle; species Chloroceryle amazona. The sequence continues at coordinate 10,699 of JANHFX010020582.1, read as the reverse complement.
TCTATTTTTGACTTTTGTTTGGAGCTGCTTGTTCACCTGTGGAGTTCTGCTACTTACTACCTTTACTTTATTGACAAAACTCCCAGCACTTCACTTGCTATCATGGAACTGACCTTATTCAGTTTTTAGATTGTGATTACATGTAATTCTCAAATCCATTTTCCACAAGAATGTTATGTTGTCCATCCTTTATTAGCCTTGACTTTGTATTTGCCCTTATTCAGCTTTTTCCCCACCGTTTCTCTCTGTTGTCAAGATAATTCTGAATCCTTGAATCCCTCCCTTCAACATCATTCCAGATACTCCCAGCATTGGGCTGTCATCCATCAACTAAGTCATTGATTAAATATTTGAGTAGAACTGGGAGCAGGATGAAATATCAACCTCCTTCCACGTTGACAGGGAACCACTGATAAGTAAAAGAGGACTGTGGTTTTCAATAGTTTTACATATCTTAGGGGAATGTGTTTGCAAAAATGCATTAATGTGGAACAGCATGAAAACTAAGCCAAAGCCTCACATTTAAATGCAAATATCTAGTAGCAGCAAAGGGACAAATTTCTGTGTTTAAACAATAGATTTACTGAGTAGAGGCTTTTTAATTTATTAATTGTTTTTCAATTATGATTTAAAATGTTTTGTACTATTTAACGTATTGTATATATTTCTGAGATACTAGATTTAAATGAAATCATACAATTGGCTTTTATTAACACATTGAAATCTTCTAATAGAAAACCCAGTACTTGCTGGTACAAAATCCTAATGTCTAAATCTGTATAATGCTTTGTAAAAGTCTAGAAAAGAAAATTCCATTTTGGTTTAGTAATGATCTTAAGATGAAATTCTATAGAAAAGGAAATGTAATAGAGTTTCAGGTCAGGTTGTCTCTGTATCCTTCTCATTATAAAAAGAAGATAATGACAGAATGGAATTTAATGGAAAATGAGTTTTTTTCCTGTTAGAAGATATGGCTGTAAAGTCTGCTTGTACAATGTGATGCAATGGTAACTTTTTCTTCTTAAAGGATATTCTAGTCCATTTTATTCCTTTGCTTGTAATGTAGCAAGAGATTCAGTTGAAACAAAAGACACAGGAGGTTTAAAGTTAGGATTCATCTCATCTAACTTTAGCCATCTAGAAGTCAGTTGTCTAATCAGAGTGAATTATTTAGGCACTTTCTGTTGCTAATGGAAAGAGGGAAACATCTTTACTCCTTCCTAAAATAAGTAAGATTAATCTAATTTTATTGAGTTGCTTATCTCAATTACTAGTGAGAGAATCTCTATTTGAGATGGTACAGTGCATTAAATCTTAGTTTATGCAAAATATTTTAAGAATTAGAATGAGTCATTTGCACTTGACAAAAGAAAAATCCATCATGATTAATACAGGAAAAGTTGAAGTTTGAATGCAAATTTCTAGTAAATCCTATGAATTTGATACATTAACCAGTGTAACAAGAATAGGCTTTTCTTTTAAAAACTCTTGCCTTTTTTTCCCCCTTTATTAATGAAATGAAACTTCAGGATGTTCATTCAGTACTGTAACTTACACTGAGATACCACAAAGGCCACATTTATCCTAAAGAAGTTACCATCTCACCTATAATGAAACAATAATAAATTTGTTTGTACCCCCAATGAGCTAAAATCCTAGAGAGACGGAGGACTTTGTTACCTTAATACAGGTACATTCTGTCATATTGGCTCTTCAGGATTTTTCTCCCTGCAACAGTTATGTTGTTTAAAAATAACACTCATCATACTAGTTACAAATATAGTTGTATTGCAAAACAGTCCCTATCAAGACCAGGCTTATGTTAACAGGAACGAAAAATATGTGAGAGGAAAATGTTTAAGAATCGTTATACCTAGATTCGTACCTCCATTTGGATAAATACCAATACACTTGCAGAACTCAGGCATTAGGTAGTATGATATATGAAATATAATTTGGTAATAGTACTTATAATGCCCTTGAAATCTTCCCTGGCCCTTTCCAGGAAGCTGGAAGGCAGCTTGACATTTACTTCAAGTATTTGCTTGTGGCACCTTGGAAAGTCTTGAGGAAAAATTATACTTAATAGGTAGTTCAATGTAGAAGTGAATGAATTGCAGTGCCTGTTGTTGATAATTTGGATCCATTTACCCAGCACTTGGTGAGAAGGAGAAAGGGGGAGTGGGGTGGGTGTCTGGAAGGATTGTCTTCCTAAAGTGAAGCTGCTGAGATGAAGAGAATTCAAAAGGTTAGCAAGTCATCAGGGGAAGTATTTATAAGAGAGAAAACTGCAAAACCAACCAATCAACCAAAAGAAAAAAAAAGCTACTGCAAGTGAGCCCATAACTGTCAGACATTTACTTAAAAACAAGGAAAAAAAAAAAATATCCAAGAGAAATGTTTATATCTAGGGAAAGGGGAGAAAAAAAGTCTTGGCTGCTTAATGCGAGGACTGCAACACATACCTCATGCATTACTACCATACAGTGTGAGACTTTTGGCATGTGTCTTTTACCAAACAGTAATATTATTAAGAAAGTTTTGCCTATGAATACTGTCGACACGTAAGTGTGCAACGTTGTTACACTGCATGTGTCTCAACCATGAGAATAGAATGAGATAGGGATTTTACCAGTGAACTGAATTACACAGCTTTTTCCTTGATAGTACTGTTGAGACCAAAAGAAAAGGGATATAATTCCAGACTGAAGCAGGAGATTCATCTTAGTGATTTTAGACTCTACTGACCTTATTCCCTTAGTCTCCTTTCTAGTCCCTCTCTGCTCAAATTCCTAATTTACACTGTTATGAAACTAAGTATTTCTTTCTTCCCCGACATTTAATCCAGCTTCAACCCTTTCTTTTGAACCTTGTCGCTTATTTCTGCCATAGGCTTACCCCCCCCCGACACATTCTTCTTTTTCTCTCCCTGTTGCCAGCCCCTCCAAGCCCTAGTTTTTCTCCGTGTCCTACTCTCTTCCTTCAGTGTGCTCTGTTCCCGAATCCTGCTCTTCTGTTCTTGAATCCTGCTCTGGCCACCTACCCCTGCTTTCCTCACACCTTCTCCCCTTCCTCTGTCTCCACCTGATTTCTTCTCCCCTGCTACAGCTTATCTTTCTTTCTAGATTTCAAAAGAGGGAGCAGTAAAACCACAGAGACAGTTTCCCTGCTTACAGCTGCTGCATGGGCTGTGGGGTTGCAGGGTGAGGCCAACCCTGTGTACAGAGGGATCATGCTATCATGCTCTGGTGCTACAGGGATGCAACAGCTGCAGCTCAGTCGGGTGCAGCAGCTGACAGAGAGCACAGCTTTCATAGAGCAGGCAGAAGGCTGCCAGTCTGACCTCTGCTGCACACAGCAAAACTGCTTAAGCTTCTGAAGCTTATACCTTGGCCACATTAAAGGGAAATTTATTTGCCCACAGTTAACATTGTATTCCTCAAAGCAGCACCATTGTCTTGCCCACTCTAGGCGGACAAGTATTCCTCTAAAACACAGAGGAAAGTAAAGCTGTAGAGCATGTGGAGTGAGAGAGTATCTGGTTCGCTGATTAACCTGTTTAAGGACTCTTCAGTATAAAAGGAATACCTTATATCTAGGAAAGTGACACTAAAGACAACAATAAAGAACAGAACCCTTCAGCCACTGGTTCATTAAATGCACTACTCAGAGATAGCCTTGAAGAAAGTAAATCTGAACTTGTAACATAAGAAGAGAAGAAACAAGACTGACATCAATAATATCAGATATTAAAGCAAGCTTGCGATATTTTGTAAAACATTTTGTAGGCTGTTCAAGGGGAAGGGCAATAGTAGGAAAAGAGAAGGATCAGAGTGGATTGGGAGCAAACAAACACAGGAAAATGGAGAGGTGGGTGATAAAGGGACCAGCTGCCTGTCTTCCTATTAAATCCTTTTACCAACCAGTTTCTTCCTCTGTAAACTCACTCCCTATCCCTTAGGAGCTAAGGGAAGGTCTGCATGCCAGCAGATGGAAAAGGTCTGAACGGAAAGGAATTACAGATCTATGTGTCAGGAACCAGAGAGGCAAGACTGTATGTATGTGTACAAGGACTAAATGCTGAAAGCTGGAAAGACCTGGGTGTGTTGTTCACTTTTCCCCCATAAATACAATCCTGTGTGTATGTATGTGCATGTGTCACTTGCTTAGCAAGATTTAAACTGGACTAGCTGGTAAGTAGGGGGGACACTTGCATCAGGGAAGACTTGGGGCCTGAGCCAGTTGTTGGGAAAGGGGCCCAGAGTCCAGGCATGGATATTAGACAGAAACAGATGCAACCTAATACTTGACAAGTGTGTGATTACAGGGGTATGTGTGAGAATGCAGCTAACAGAGGCAGTCAATAAATGCAGCAGTTGTGCAGCCCTGTATGGGTTCTGCTTTAGGAGCTTCTGGACCTTCTGGGGACAAGCACCAAGATCATTAGGAAATGCTTGGGAACCTTCTGAGGCTTGAGGGCGCCTGCTGCTGTGATGCAAGGATGAGGTAAGGGGAACTACAAGGGTGTGGGCCCAAGGAAGCTCTAGTAGCTTCTGTCAAACATCATGAGCTCCCCTTGACCTAGAATGCCTGGAGCCCCTGCTACAGCTGCCCCCTGGTTAGGAAAGGTCAAGCATGCTTGAGATGGTGCTCAAGAGAGGCTTGTATAAGAGGTAAGCCCAGAACACAGCTCTCAGAGGTAGCAGTTTGTGTAGAAGGGAGCTTCTGTTGAAATGATACTGCTGTTAACAGTCTCAGACATGGTGGTAATGTGCCACAGAGAAGTTTCTGCAGCAGATGTTGGAGCAGCTGTCCCTGCTAGAGGCTTCAGTGCAGACTGAGCCTCAGGTGATGGATGCAGCCCTCCAAGTCCCAGGCTGAAGGGAACGCCTGTGGCCTCTCTGTGAAACCAGGAGAGAAGCTCCTCTGTCCTGCAGGAGGTGAGCTGTCTTTGACAATCTGTGCTGCCAAGCAGTTGGGCTTGTCACAACCCAAGTTATGGGAAGAAGTAAGCTGGCTCTGCATCATTGGCAAAGACAAAAAGGAGATATACAGGCCTGTCTCTGAGACTCAACAGCTTGAAAAGCTTAAGCCCCCATCTGCAATAGAAAAGCAAGCAGTGACTAATCACACTATCAAAATAAATCTCTAAAGAAGGGAAAGGATGGATTCTGGTGACTCCTGGCACCAAAAGTAAGGCTCCTGCTCCACCTGAGGGCTTACAGCAGTAAAATAAGATCACTAGCCTCGAAGTTGAAGGGGAGGTAGATATACCTACAGGCAAAGAATCTGGTTCACTTAACCCTAAACCATGCAAGACTACAAGGAAGAAATAACAAGTCATCAAAATAGGTGACTCCTTGCTGCAGTAGACAGAGGCACCCAACTGCCAACCCAACCAGTCATCTAGAGAGGTGTGCTGGCTCATGGAGGCCAGGATCTGTAATGTTGTTGAGAATATTTATGTGAGTTTTTGTAGTGTTATTTGTGGATGTCCTTGTCTGTGGCAGTTTGTTTACCTGGTCATAATGACTCCGTGTGTGAGGTACATGTCTGTCTCTGGAGGTACATGCTCAACTTTGGTGATGTCTGAACTTGCGAACAGGAACAGCAGCAGCCACCTGTATGGCAGCAGCATGGAGAGATTCCCAGGGTCCTAGAATGGACTCAACTGAGCTTCAGCACCCAGAAAGAGGAATCCAGAAGTCTGCCACATCATTAACAAAAGATTTTCAAAAAAACCCAGCTCCATCTGTGTGACTTTCATTTCTCTATAGTAAGAAAGAAAAACAAAACCCAAACCAAACCTCTAATAATATTATTCTTTGGCAAAACCCTGGAATGACATAATTCAGGTTAAATAGTTAATATTAAACAGTTACAAGCAGTGAAAAAGAGACAGTATAAGCAAGAAAAATAAGGCTGTATCATAATGCCATTCATTGCCTCAGAATACAAAATGTATTAATTGTCCTAATTCAACAGAGATTATATACACTGTTACATCTGTTATGGTAACACAGAATTAAAGCAGAAAGTGAATGATGATTTGAAGATTTCAGACACTCACATAGGGTCACAGTAAAAGCAGACCTCAGATAGCTTCACCTAAATAAACTATTTCTGGTATTTGAGAAGGAACTGAGCCATCTCATGAAGGTTTTTTAATGAAACCTGTAGTTTTCCAGAACATGAAACTAATGCTTCTGGAAAAGTTTAGGGAGCTCTAATTACTGTTTGCTGTGTTGACAAGGCAAATTATTTTTGAGAGAAAAAAATCTAGATTGTTTCTATTTCTGAGAGCAATAATGAATTAGTATGTAGTGGCTTTTGTCTGGTGTTCATTGTCTTCTTTTATCAAGTGGGTGGCAGGTAGATTGATAATTTGGTCCCAGCAAGAAGCAGAAAAACAAGTAACATCACCCCATCCAGTGAATTAAACAAGTAGATAGGGAGAAGGAGCAGGTGAGAGGGGAAGCAAGAGCAGGCTTTACAGGATTATGGATGTAAGAATTTAAAAACCTTTTTGTAACAAAAAGCCTAAGGCTGAATTTCAGGTCACATGGAGCAGCATTGTGTACACTGTGCTATGAAGCACATCTGCACAGCTTTTATTACTGCACTAGTTTTACATTGAGAGGATGCTTCCCTCTCACTATAAACTTTTCAGGATGCATTGCACTTATCAGATTTGATTCATTTTTTTCCAAATGAGAGGTGTTATCTTCTAATCTTCTCTGTAAGCAGAGAAGTACCAAAAAATCTGACCCTCTTTTGGATTCCTTGCTTTCCCTGCCTGCTGGGCCCTACTGTTGACAAGCTTGCTTAAATTACATTTTCTTTGGTTGGGAAAGTAACGTCTTGCTTATATCAGGGCTGTGACTGAAGCCCAGCACATCAGAGAAGCACAGCAGCGCTGTGAAGCAAACACAGATAAAAACAGGACATATTTGTAAACAGGTTGTGTGAACCTCTTGGTTTTCATTCACCTGTGGAGAGAGAATGAATGCCTTATAAATAAAGCCAAAGGGGAAGATGCTAAATATCCTGTACTTGTTTTGTAAATATATGCATCCAAAAAATGAGTTTACTTCTATTTTGTTTTGTGTTTAGCTCTATATTATTACATCAAAATCACTTTCGATGGTAGCCTGCAAGGCAAATGAAGGGATATCATAAAAATTAAGTGCAGCCTCTACAGCAGAAGATATTTTTTTCATCAGTAATGTCCGTGGTGAGTTTTCAGCATATCTATATCTGTGCTAGAGATTTTTTGTTTGTTTGTTTCAAGTGAAATGAAAAGGCATTATGCCCCCCTACCCATATATTCCATTCTCAGTTTGCACATCTTAAACCCTCAGGAAATCAAGGCTGTCTCGGCTGAGAGAGCTCTCCCTGAACTGTTTTCTTAATACGTCCTGTATAAGGACCTTGCTCCAAAATACCTATCAGGAAACCTGAAACTCAGTCATTCTGTTCCACAGTGCAGTTCCCCCCCAAAAAAGAGGATGTAGGTGAAATATCTGTAAAGTTCCTTTATTTCATACAATCATAGAATCCTAGATAGAATGGTTTGGGCTAGAAGGGACCTCTAAAGGTCATCTAGTCTGACCCCCCTGCAGTAAGCAGGGACATCCTCAACTAGAGCAGGTTGCTCAGAGCCTCGTTGAGCCCCACCTTGAATATCTCCAGCGATGGGGCCTCAACCACCTCCCTGGACAACCTGTTCCAGTGATCTGCCACCCTCATAATAAAGAACTTGTTTCTAACATCCAGTCTAAATCTACTCTTCTCTAGTTTAAAACCATTGCTTGTCACTCCAGGCCTTTGTAAACAGTCCCTTTCCCACCTTCTTGTAGGCCCCCTTCAGGTACTGGGAGGTTGCTATTAGGTGTCCCTGGAGCCTTCTCTTCTCCAGTCTGAACAACCCCAGCTCCCTCAGCCTGTCATTGCAGGAGAGGTGCTCCAGCCCCCTGGTCATCTTTCGGCCTTCTGCTGGACCTGCTCCATCAGGTCCATGTCCCTCATGTACTGAGGGCTACAGAACTGGATGCAGTACTCCAGGTGAGGTCTCACCAGAGCAGAGTAAAGTGCCCTGATATTTGTCACATTCAGCTTGGACATACTGTGGTCTGAGATAGCAGAGATTTCTAGGCTCATTTGTGCCTTTTCTGTCCTGATGTCCCACCAGCTGCCTCTTCGGCAGTATGGATGGGATCATTCCCCTCTCCCATTTCCATCTCACATGTCCTATTTAGTCAGTTAGGCTGTCATTAACAGGCACCACTACACAGTAATTAACTTGAGTTATTTTAGTTATCTCAGAAGGAGATGAACTGCTATAGGACGTATGCATCAAAGAAGCTTAGGCGACTAACTCCAATGAAATACTGACCTTTCAGAGGGTTGCCATTGGAAGAAATAACTCCTACCACAGGAGCAGTGATTCTGCAGAATCAAGGAGATGAACTGCCACAGGAGGTATGTATCAAAGAAGCTTTAGATGACTAATTCCAGTGAAACACTGAGCTTTCAGATGGTTGCCATTAGGACAAATATCTCCCACCACAGGAGAAGTGATTCTGCAGAATCCTGCCTTGCCTTCGGAGCCACGTGAGAAAGGAAAACCTCTGGAGAAAGAGTAGGAAAGATAAGTACACAAATCATTTTTCAGTAGTCTGTTAAAAGCCAAAACTAACAAGTTGAATGCTTTTTGTTATTACTCTGCTATTGTTACTCTTACATTCTTCCCCTGTCCCCCTCCTTCCCACATACTCCCTGCTTCTTTCCTGGGATATGTGGAGGGGAATTCACTGCTGTGTAATGCTTCTTGCAGGGTTGTTGTTCCTTCTAGTCAGGAGATGAAAAGGAGATGATCTCACCTTACTGTTCACTTGCACTGAATTTTGTGTTCGTTTCATTAGGGGCTAATGACACTGGCTGCAGTAGCCCCATTTTCCATTATCTTCCTCTTGATAAGTTTTGGGAGGGTTTCTGTCTGGTCAGAGCAAAATTCATGGTCTTCCCTTATGCATGTGTCCTCACATTTTTTTCTCATATGAGAAATTCTTGCTCTGTCATCTACTGATAAGGAAGGAACACAAAGGTTACCCTAAAATAATTTTTGTGATTTTAGTTTCAGAGATTTAAATGTCAGCCTTTAGGAAAAATGGTTTTTAAAAGCTGAAAAAAGGCAATAGATCTTTACATGAAATTATTTCAAATGAAGTTCTTTCTAAAAAGTAAAAAAGTATGTTTTAAATGTTTAAATAAAAGAAGTGGAATTAATTGTGTTTTAAAAGTTGGGTTTTTTTAAGTTATCAAATAAATTTATATATACATTAGTTTTGACTGTATAGACATAGATTTTATTTTCAATGTTCAGTCTCTTAAAATTATTAGTTTGATACAAGTAGATTTCCAGTACAGTGAAACATATTAGTGAGGCTTATAAAACATTGCCTGTATTCAGCAGCCAAAACATTTACAGTGGCCTCCGATCCAAAGGTAAAAATTAACTGTATTAAAAATAATGTGCTCCTGGGTTAATGCTTATCTTGTGGTCCTTGGAGTATAGTAAATAGGCCTATTTCAAAGCTAAAAAATAGGGCTGGAATTGAGCTTGGGTTTGCCTCCCAGGAGGCAAGCTTCCTTTCAGCAGTGAATAGACAAGCAACAACCACCTGGTCACTGGCTATTTAAATCTGTAAGACCAGCTTTGCCAGGCTTGTCCCTTCCTATTTGTGTGCACATAGGAGGAAGGGTATTTTATGAATACATAGGCAAGTCCACCTGCATGCAACACTGCACTTCATAGAATTTGTCAGTGTTAAGCATCATGTTTGAAAATGAACTAGAAGCTTCATAAATGGAAACCTCTAAACACACACACACATACATTTGCTACAACAACCAGCGATGGCAGACAGGAGGCTGTGACACCTTTTCCAGTGACCCTATCTGCCTGCCAGCAAGTCTGTTACAGCATATGAGCCACTGAAAGCAGAAAGCTGAGGTGATGCTGTGTGCATTCCCTGTCACCAGAAAACAGTTAGGAGCTTTGGAACAGGAGGTTGAGCTAACTCAGAAAATGAAAGTGAAAGACGGGATGATTAAGGTGCTAATTCACAAAAGGGGAAACAAATGTTCAAGATCTGTTTAGAGCAAACGTTCTGCAGCGATTGCAGTAATTTGTGTTTTTACAGTTAGGTTTTGTGGGACAGCCTCTCTTTTCCTCAAAATCATGCAGAGATTTCAGTAATTTTCAAAGCAGAAGAGTTATTAGTCCAGTTCTGTGTAGGAAGTTGTGTTGTAAGATGGAATTTATTTGTATATTTTGGAGTTATTTTCTTTTTTTCACAGATCTTAAGACAGGCTGTTGGTTCCTAATATATACACACAACACAAAGCATAAGTGTGATCTAGATGTCTTGCAGTCACAGGGAATGCTTCTTTCTGAAAGTGCAGACATATGCATCTCCTCTCACACAACTAGAGAAGGATACATGGTATTTCAGATCTAATTTTATAACTCTATTTCATTTGTTAATTTCATTGATTGAAGATGTAAGATTAACAAGATCAATGAAGATATTAGTGGATGTCAAAAGGGACTGTGCATGTGTTGCCGTTTTTAAAGGCGTAGGAACCTGGTTCCGAAAGCACACGGCTACCGCCCAATAACCGTGCAGTCCATCTG
>JANHFX010020581.1:35370-82388 GCA_027560015.1 Chloroceryle amazona | reverse complement strand
AGGCGACGGCGGAGCGGCCTCTCCCCGAGCCGGCGCCCATTTCCCGGCAAACTTCGCTATTGCAGCTTTCCCCGAGGCGCTGGGTTACAGCCGGGCCGCGGCGGTCCGCGGGCGCAGGCAGGCCCCGGGGCGTGCGGCGGAGTTCCGCGAGCGCGCAGCGCTTATTCTCTCCCCGCCGGCCGCGGGTGCCGCGGTGGCTCCGCGCGGGGAGGCGGGCGAGGGCCGCGCTGTCCGCCCGCTGTCCTGGCGTGAGACTGGAGTCCAGCGGGGCTCTGCCCGGCGCAAGCACGCATCTGCCTTTGGGCGAGGGCAGGCTGGGTTTTTAGCCTCTTTGCCACTCGCACGGCACGCAGTTGTGCCTTAACTGTGAGCCCTTCCCCCCATCTGCTTCTTGTTCGTGTACCTTCTGGATAGAGTATTTTCTAGTCTTGAGAGACCGCAAGCTTGTGGTTGGTTATTTATCATATCAGTCTGTCTTTCAGAGGGGTCTAAGGAGTGGAAGAGGTGAACACATTATTTCTTGCTCTTCAATAAGTCATTTAAATGTTGACTTATGAACACATCTTGAGTGATGAATTTCACTCAAAGTGTATCAGGGACCCATTTCAGCTGAGACTTGTGCGGTTTCTTTACAGTAGCACCTTGGCTACACGTGGTATAAACACAAAAAAATAGATGTGTTTTGTTCCTAACTATGTTGGGAATGAGCTGTAATTGTTAGGGTAGTTTCCATGTAATACCACTTCCTAATGGCTTACCTCAGGAATTGCAAAGTCTGGTTTCATTTGTAGTGATTGGAATTGAGGGAAGTTTATATCCTGACTCCAAAATGTTCTGAAAAATGGTCATGTAACTCCAGAAGAGAAAGTAGTGCTGAAGTACGAACAGAAATGCTAGGGCCTAAATACAGCTTTCCGTTGCTCCTGAATACGCTCTGCATTCTGCATACTGTATAGTTTCCTGTGCAGCAAGTGAGGAGTTTAGTTCTCATAAAATCACGTTTCCCATTACTTATCCTCCAACAATCTTAGCGCTTGTTAGAAAGCTAATTTTTGCTATAGAAAATTAAGCCCTATTCGGCATTTGCGGCACTACTAAGAAAGCTGAAAGTTGCTTAAAACTGGTGGAAATTGTATTGATTTCAGTCACTTGTTTAGTTTTTGGAGCAGCCAAACAACTCCTTTAGTGTATATATGATAGTTTTAGTGGTTCTCTAAATGCTATTATAACCACTTTCAGACAAGTTTTCACTCTTCTGTATTGTTAAATATAAAAGTGAGCTTTATAGCAGGCGAAACTGACTTAGTAAGGGTCTCTTATTACAAAATTTGCAAGTACTACTTCCAAGATAAACTTTCATTCAGTCATTCATAAGTCAGGAACTCAGTGTTAGTTGTAGGAATGGGTCACTGAGTTCATTTACATCTTCCAATTTCTGAAAATGCTGTGTCCATGAAAGCAAAACAATTTAAAAATAACTTATGAATGTTTTAATTTTGCTACTTATAAATTATTCTTCTTAGGGATCTTAATGGAAATAACATCACAAGAATCACCAAGACTGACTTTGCTGGTCTAAGGCACCTTCGAGTTCTGTAAGTTTCTCTTTCTATCCCTAATACCTTTTAGGGCTGATGCTACAACTTGTTATAAAAACCATTGAACTCATTATTTTTCAGTTGATAAGCTGGATGGGTTATCACTTTTTAACTATTGTGCTACTGCATCTGAATTTACAGCCCCTCCCCCATGTGTTATGCAGTGATACAAATAGGTTAGCAATTGCCTTAATTTGTTTAAAATTTTTTAATCTCTTATTAAGGTTATGAGAGAACTTGAAGATTTAATTTGGCATGTAGTTTACAATTAAGAGCTGCTAAAATTGGTCAAATAACTGTTGGAGTGACTTCAGTCTAAGGTTAAGAAGATTATAGTTCATACTGAAAAATGGATGCTCTCCACCTGAAGTATAAGGGAATTCATGGAAAAAAAAAAGTTATTCCTTTATTGAATTGAAAGCAAGTCCCGGGTGATGATTATTGGTTTTGTACTGTTTCTGGGCAAAAAGGAAACACTTCAACAGTGAATTTGAGGAAGGAATGATTTGATTTGAGTTGTGTGTGGTTTTTTTTATAAAATGCTTTTGTTTAAAGCATTGTGAAGCTTTTAGAATTCTGTGGGATTTTGTGTTTGTTTTTTTTTTAATCTAATGTCAAGATTAATATTCTGCAGAATTTACTTAGCTTATTTTATAAGACTGTTTCATTTGAGCAAGTCATGCAAAATCCTTTTCCATTTCTCTCTGAACATCACGTTGTAGTAATGTGTTGTGGTTTTTTTGCAAAACTACTGTTGAGGTTATGATCTCTGTGTAATATCTCACTGGTATTTTTTACAAATTCCACAGTTAAATATTTTTGTTTTATTATTCTCATGTGAGATTAATATCACTTTCATAGCGTTCAACTGGAGTCTTACTATTTGCTGAGGAGCAATGATAAGTGTGTGTGCACATTATGCATATGTTTAACTTTCTAACTTGTGACTTTTTAAATTAATGAGCAAATGTAATATCTCTTCATTTTTCTTCACTAAGGATTATTTTTCCTGTTTGGGGTATATGAAGGCATGTAAAGAGCTGGTGACAGGGGTCTGTGAGGATAAAGTGGAAGTCACTCTAGAGTAATCATTATATTGTTTTTAGTGAATTTGGTTACCTTTAAATGACTGCCATTAATTCAAAAAGTTATCTCAGAGTTATTAAAACTTTATGTATAAAAATTTCTATATTTCAGTCAGCTCATGGAGAACAAGATTAGTACTATCGAGAGAGGCGCATTCCAGGATTTAAAAGAACTGGAGAGGCTGTAAGTATTTTTAATTCTAAATGTATGAGAGCTTTTGTTTTTTCATCAAATCATTTGTGTGTTAAGGTACTGAGGTTTCTGGGATTTATTTATTTATTTATTTTAAAAACTTGGGACCTCTATTGCTACAGAGACACAGGAGAAGAAGTTTTCAAGCTGTATGTGTGGTACTCAGGCTGGCGAGGAGCTTTCATGAGCAGCTCAGACTTGAAGAGTGAACTGCAGTTGTCTTGTAGGAAATAGCTTGAATACTATAAAATATTTTCCCTTGAATGTACAAGGAATTTTTCAAACATGAATACACCTAAAATAGTCTGTTGTCTGTGATACAGTGTTAGATGTGTCTTGGAGATGCTGGATGTTTTATCCAATGTGTTATTGTAAGTAACTGCTAGTTATAAGGTGTTGTCTTGTTACATAGTATGAAAAGCAGTATTGGAATTGTATTCTAGTGTCTATATGATTAAAGCTTTTGGAAAGGCTTAGGAGAAATATGAACTCGCAGCTTTCAAACTAACTGGATTTTGACTTAGAAAAAAAATGCTTGAGTACTGTGGGGAGAGGATGGAGCAGGGATAAGAGGTGAAGTGCTAACACCTGATACATAGCAATAGTATGTAGAAATTGAGTAGAAAATAAGCAGTTCCAAAACTGGTTTAGCTCTTCCTAGTAGTATGTAGTGTGTGCCTTATTTTGTTGCATTTCCTCAAATGGAAGTATTTTTTTTTAAATGTGTTGTACAACTTGGGACGCCTGACTCATTAAAGGCAAATATTCCAGTTCAGTTTGAAGCTAGGAAAGTCTAAGAATGCCACTGTATTAGTGTATGCTCATGCAGAACTTTAGTGTCTTCATTATTAGACATTTTAGTTGCTTCATTTTCATTATCACCTTTCCTTTAAGTATACCTCTGAGGTCTTGTTCAGTTTCTTAATTTCTCCTTTCTACTTTCATCCATTGAAAAGCAAGCATTGGTCTAAAATTGTTTGTCTTACTATAGTTGTACTCTGTATCCACAGCTGCTGTGTTTAAAGTAAACAAAAAAACAACCCACAAACCATTATGGTTTGGTTGGTCATGGAGGCAAAGCTATTCAGGACACCTAGGAAGCACTAGTGTAATTATGATATTTCTATGACAGTGGAACTATCACTTGTGATAGTGACCTTATTTTTTTCAAATAAACCGAAGTAACTTTTTGACAAAAAAAAATGAAAATGTGAAAATGTGACTATATAGTGCAAGCTTGCTTGAGTAAATTTTAATGTCTGATAGCTCTTAGAAATGCATAGTCACTTCTTTCAGTTGTATTAAAAAGCTTAATGCGGTATTTTTTTACAATGTGTTTTAAACTTTGTAGAAAGTATAGGGATTTAGTACAGCTAATTAGAATAATACATACACATTCCTAAATTTGGTTTATAGAGTCTAGCTAAAAAATTAAACAGAAGTATAGTTCATATTGCAAAAGTACATACACATACATGAAACATTAATAACATTCTTTCACTGTGGAAGTGGTTTGACACTGAGATACCAAATACTTGGTAAGTTTTAAAACAGTGTATAGTCAAGCTTTTCTTTATCTTGGAGCAAGATCCTGCTATGTGATTTATTAAAAATATTTAAAAAAATATTTTACTGCAATTATGACACAAGTTATTTAATGGTAAGATTTCTGAAGTATAGAACTGCAATACTAGGGGAAAAAAAAGAATTTTAGTAGTTATCTGATGTGTTTGCATTTTGCTGTTACATTTTCTGTTGTTTCTTTTTCTTTGGTTTTGTCCTGGTAAATAATGTAAAATTTTTGGAAAACAATAGGTATTTCCCAGTTACATAAGATACTAGCTCAGAAAAGCAGTTCTGATAATGGTGGCTTTGTGGGTTATTTTTGTTCACCCTTCAGCAGGCAAATTACAACATTTCAAAGTTTAGTCATTTAGACCTACAAAGTTAGACTCTGTTTTGTCATCAGAATTACTTTGCATCTTCTCCAGTGCTTGTCAATTTTCCTTAATTTGTTGGAATTCAGTCAGTGTTAGATGTGTGGGTGACTTGTAATTTGAATATTTATGCAGGATGTCTTTAAACTGCCTCAGCTGTTGGCTAAGAGCAAATATTTCATATTTGTGAGGAAAAGCTGAGAAAATTCCTCTTGTTTACAACTGCCAACTCCATCTGATGAAGGCACATTGTTATCTGACAGCCAATTCATCTCCTTGGGATTCTGAAATTCAGAATGATTTCTCAGGAAACTTATGGGTACTTCCTTCAAGTATTTTCTTTTATACATTAAATAGCAAGCTTTTTAGTATTTTTTTTTTCAATGTGTACGTGTAGGATGTTGCATTTCCACTGTAAGTGTAGTGTGCCAAGCTACTGTCAAAAAATACCTGATGCAGTCCTTTTAGCATGCCAATGGAAGGCATAAGCAAACCTTACTTCAACCTAAATGAACTCAATTTGGTTTATAAATTGTTTACATGTAATTTTTATGTTGAAATATCTCATGCTAGTGTATACAGGCTGAATTTTAAAATGTGTTTTCTGTAGTTCATTCTTGTCTTTAATGTGAAGAACATACTTTCAAAGGAGCTTCTCTTTGGGGAAAAGAAAAATTAATTCATCTCACTAGGTTAAGTGATGCATTTTTTTTTTCTTCTAACTGGAATTTTAGTTCAATCCTTTCATTTGAGACCAGTTACTCTGGTTTCTAAGGAACTGGTTGTTTGATCTGTGAGTTACTTATTGTGAATACTCATTTGTAGATCTGATCATGCAAAACACTGAATATCCTCAATTCCCTTTAAGGGAGGACGTGAAGCACTTTGCAAAATTAATCTCAGAGAAAAGAAACCCTCAACCATCTCTTCAAATGAGAAATACTTAAGATATGATTTGATTAAATCTATGTGTATGTCTATCAGGTGGATAGAAATATTTTTACTGTAGTTTAGTAAAACAATAATGAATCACTAGTACATTATATATATAGCACTATGTACAGAAAGTTATTTAGACCAAATATGCTTTATACTGGTGTGACAAATTCCTGTTGTAACTGTAGAAGTGCAATGGAATTAATAAATACTGCTGTAACAAGTCATTGTTACTACAGAACCCCTGCTGTAATTTTAAAGTAAAAATGTTCGGTTAGCAATAGGTGTTTGTATAGTGGTGCCTACTACATAAGAACTGATGTGGGAAACAAGGTGTAAGCTAGCAATTTAATAAAATAAGTTTTAAGTTTCTGGAAACTGTAGTTGTTGGAGAGACCCTGCTGAAGTTGAAGGTGATTTTGCTATAAGACTAAGTTGGATGATGCTTCTCTGAAAATTCATCAGTCAAATGGGTATATACTGCCATGCTCAGTTGCAATCTCTGGCAGTCTTGTCTGAATGCTTAGGTCTTAAGGTATAGTAGCTCTGGTCCAAACCAATTTGGTACAACACTGCCTGAGCTAGTAAGTCTGACATGAATATGACTTTCTTGAAAGCCTGTATCTTGAATGGCTGAATCAACGTGGGTTTGTTGTGTTGTGTAGTGTAGGTGCTCTGTCCACTGAAACAATCCTCTGAACCTCAATGCATATAGCCTGTTTTTCAGTCGGGGGACAGCTTGTACAAGAAGATACATTCTGAAGCAGTGTCAGACTCTTCTACTGGTTATGATCTTATCTGTCTGTATTTAACACCTGCAAGACTCTCTATTAACTATAACCTGTATGATAAGCACACGTTCCTGTGGGTAGGGCCTCTAAAGAGTACATGGCTGTTCAGTACATGGCAGGTCCCATAAAGAAAGGATTGGGATGTGACTGGTTATGTTGTCTGAACCTCTCACATAGACCACAGTCCTGAATTAGTGGTTGGTTTCAGTATGCTTCATGGCAAAAAGGCATAGGGGATCAAGGTATGGAGAATATCTACAACATTTAAGAATTTTGAGAGACCACTGTTTTTTAATGCAGACAAAGCCATTTAAAATGATCAGAAGGTGGACTTAAAATCTTTATTTACAAACATGTTATATTGTGTGTGATGTTTATAGCAGTTTGAAATAGTTTAAGCAAGCAAGATTAAGATAACCTAAAAATCTCCACTTTCTGAAAGCTAACACTATTACACACAGCTTTAAATATGACTTTAAAAAATGTACTAAATTATCCCCCCAGTCATCTTTTTCTGTAGCTTTGCAGCTACTGCTCAAAGTCTCCCAGTGTTTTTACAAGCTATTGTCATCTGCAGGGAAGTATAAAATTTGGTTGTAGACAGCAGCTATAGACTGTTTAAACCAGTTCTATTACAAGCTGCTTAAGTCTAAAATTTCTTTGTTGTTGTTTGAACTCCATAAATACAACATAGTCAGGTTTTGAGTGCTAAATGTAGTCTTTCCTTGTTTATGTAGCAAATCAGTTACCTTTTCATTTAAGAAAAATATTTTTTGGCTTATAGGAACATTGTTTTTAATCACAGTTTTTACTAATAATTTTTCCGTGTCTAGTAGTTGAGATGCCAGCTATGATCATTCTAAGACAATGCAAAACATCCAAAAGATGTCTGGATAGGAAACGTTTACAGCAATCATTTGAAAACTATCCACATTTTTCTTCCGGTATCTGTGAATAATCCATTGAGGCAGCATTATGCCCCTAAAATGCTAATTTGAAGTCTGGTTCTGCAGACATTTACCACGTGAATGACTTGGTTTGCATGAGTAGTCCCACTGATTAGTCTTGTGAGAAAGGTTACTTGTGTGCCCTAAAAGTTTCCAGGCCAAGCCCCAACACTTTTGATATTGAATTAATAAAACTGTTTTCTAAAATGACCATTTATTAACTTAATAGCTATGAAGATCTATTTGTGTATACTAACACAAAACACAGGGGGGAAAAAAAAAAAAAATCCCAAACCCATAAAACCTATTTCTCCTGAAAGCTAGGAGGAGGAAAACTGTTACTGCAAGTCCAAGGGAACTGCAACTTCTTGAGTTGGTATCTGAGCTAAATATTTAGTCTCTGTCCAGTCTGTCCCCCCCTAACTGAAATACGGAGTTCAAGAAGACTGTGCTGTAAGGGTTGAACATCAAGTTGATACTTGAAATAGATTTTAAATTGAGAACTATCTGGGTTACGTTTTCATACTTCTTCCAGTGTATTGCTGAATGTTGGAGAAAAATATTTCAAGAATTCTATAGAAAAATGCATGAACTGTTACAGACTAAATTTTAACAACATGGCTCTAGAATAACAGAGGAATTGTCTGTATTTGTTATTTGTTTGGGCTTAATCTCCAAGTACATTGAAACAAGTGATTAAAACTTAAGATGAAGAGCATTTACTTGAGTGCACTTATGAGTGCTTAAGTAGTACTGAAAATTGTTAGTTTTATTTATGCTGTGGATGAACAATTTGAAACTTACAAATGTCTGTCACAGCACAGATGGACAAGTATATTTTAACTGCCTAGGTTCAAAATAGAGTTTATTCTAAGTAAACTGAAATACGACTTGGGTTTCTTTTCTGGATATAAATCTCTGTGAAACTGCTATGTTTGCATCTTCTGCAGCGAGGGCTTAATTATAGATTCAATACATAGGAGTTAGTCTTGTCAAAGGTATTAATTGGGATTCCATATAATAAAGTGGGTTTTATCTATATGTCTTATATTTCATGGTTTGAGTTATCTGTGGGCTCTAACCTAGTCTGATAAATGTTGTATTAGTAGGTTTTGCAATTGTGAAAGTGAAACTCACTTTTGAGTTACAATGATCTCTGAAAGTATGGTGTTTTAGAAAGTATCTCATTTATGAAGGCATGCATAGCAGGATGGACTAAGAAATAATGTTCCATCTAGGGTAAGCACAAATACAGCTTCTCTTGAGTAGTACTGCCCACCAGGCCTGGGCAGTTATTGAGGGAATTAGCAGTTGTTTCAAAATAAACTAGAGAAACTAGTACTTTTCTTTTGTCTAGTCCAGGAAAAGGCCACACCTGTATTGTATGTGTTCTTTCTTGTGGTGTAGTTTTACTGTATCACTGATGGGGTAAAACTTGCTTTCCAGATGTTAAAATAAACCCATGTGTGAACTTTTTATTATGCATTGCTGTGTGGCGTGAGATTGCAGCTTTATTCCAATTATTTGATTAGCTGTATCCAGAAAATGTGAATTCCAAGTATGAAAATTAAGAGGGATAGCAGGGTTTTCTAAGAATCTTTAAATGTGAGCTGCATCACTAAATTAATCCCAGAATACTTAGCTTTGGTCTGAACGTTTTATTTCTGGGTTTTGAATTTCTGCTAGAATATAACCCCTCAGATTTCACTTCTACATAGCTACATGATCAAAGTTCAGGACCAGGGACTTCTGGAAAAAAAAATTGTGTTGTGTGGGTGTGGTTTTTGGTGTTTTGTTTGTTTGTTTTTTTTTTCAATTTAACAAGGCTAGATGTAGAGTTAAAAGGATAATTTGGAATGTTATAACCCCTGATAAAAAATGCTATGTTAGCAGTGGAGTCATCGCTACTGTGCCAGGAAACATTTTATCACTATCATACAAATAAACAATAAAGGAACTCTTTTTTCATCTTGTTTTGCTTGACTATATGTAGTCTCAGTGAAAGCAGTGGTTTTGGTAGTAAGACCTTGTATTACATAGTATGGAGGTTGTACTGTGCTCTTAGATGAGTTCTTAGCTCTTTAGCTAGAAGTTAGTCACAAATTTTTCTTGCTGAATCTTGGCCTTCATCTTGGTGTTCAGTACTGTAGCCTAAGAATTAATTTTTCAGTTGGGGTACATTTTGAACAGTTTCTGACTACTGCAGCCAGGAAGGTGTAGGTTGCGCTGCCTACAAGTTGTGGTGCTAATGCATGTACTTGTTTTTTTTTGTTTTGTTTTTAAAATCTGATTAAAGTTTTGATCTTCTCACCCTTT
The DNA here is from genome assembly GCA_027560015.1 of Chloroceryle amazona. Classification (NCBI taxonomy): domain Eukaryota; kingdom Metazoa; phylum Chordata; class Aves; order Coraciiformes; family Cerylidae; genus Chloroceryle; species Chloroceryle amazona. Next base: position 72,585 of record JANHFX010020581.1, on the reverse strand, counting down.
AAGCATTGATACTTAATCAGCTATCTGGCTTCAGTCTGAATGTATGAGCATTTAAAGGGTTAATACCCTCACATGTGTGATAGGTAGAGGAAGAAGAATGAATTCAGGTAGAGATGTTTTTAAACAGCCCTGAAGGGGGTGAACAGTTATTTCTTGTTAATCATGGATGTGAAAAATCCTTCTCTTAGCTAATCCTACATAGTGTAAGGGCAATGCATAGCACATTCCTCATTGTAGAACAAGGAGGAGACCATGAAGCCTGCAGTGCTAATCACTTGCCAAAGGAATGTGAGACCATCTTACATGAATTGCATTGGGCAACCTTTATTTATCATTTACTTACTGTAGTATCTTTATTTTTTTTATTCTGTATTAACAGACTTTTTTCAAAGTGACTTCAAATGTCTTCTCTAAAAATATCTGCTAAATTGAAATACAGAAAGGCTGTCTGTGAAGACAACATTTAAGAAGATGCAGTATTCTAATGAAGCGTTTAAAAAAACCAGATTTTTACCTACATTTTGGTGAAGCATATTACAAAGTCTTTGATAAAACCAAGTCAGAGTGATGTTCTTCTTTTAAAAGCCTTGTAAATATTTGCTATTATTTTTACTATATTTTATTAATCTGTGTGTCTTTTCTCATGGGACTCCTTTTATCAGTCTAGAAGTCAAATTGCAGTGAGAAGTCCTGTTTGCTCTTTGCAGACCTTTTTACAAATTCCAGGGCAGGAGGGCTGTTTATTTTTCCCACATCTGTTTTGTGCTCATCCTTTGTGACGTTGTTTGCTGGATGCTCTTTTTTCTTGCGTCCTCTGAAATGAGCAATTTGCACTGTTGCAAAATGGTGAAACCAAATCTGATTCTACAGAACTGTTGTGTTAATGTTTTTGTTTCAAATAGTGTTTTGTGTTCAGAAGCTATTTTAAATTGATGCTGTAGAGCACTGATATTATACATTTTAGTTTTACTCTCTACAAATCATATTTGTTAGAGTCAATTAATTTTTTTCTAAAAAAAAACAGCTTTAATGTTGGTCACACGTGAAAATTGAGGTGTCAGGAAATTTTAATATAGCATATGTCAAAAAGCATTTAAGTTTCTCCTTATTTTAACTGCAGAAGCCCCAGTTCTATCTGGATTTTTACATTTAAGTTCCAAAATGTATGAGGGATCTGGCTGCCAATTCAGTGACTCATACTGTTATATTACTTTATTTACTCAGAAGAGTCTGTCTGAAACTTCATCAGGAGAAATGTTTCATTTTCCTTCATAGTACGCAGTGAAGTTATGAACTTCACTTGTGAAGACAAGCCATTGTGCTGGCTTGTCTTTAGTAACCGTCTAGACTGATAGTCAAACACACTGTGGTAAAGTGTCCCTTAATTTTTTTTTAAGGCACACTGGCCTTTCTGACTAGTTTGGCAGAATGCCTGTACAGGTGCTACAGACAAATGGTTGAGTGAAGACTTACTACAGTAACTCAGTGACAGAAAGACAATTACAAGCCCATGTATACTATCTGCAGACCCTTCTTCCCTTTCTAAACAATCTATCCAAACTCTAGCCGAAATTAATCTAATAACTTTAACATCCTCTACCTGTGATTACCATGATTAACCCTCACAATCAAATACTGTTTTTACATTTAAATGTAGCTTCCCATACTTTGATTTGTGTCATTGCCTCTTGTTCTATCACTGTGCATCCCTGAGAAGTCTGACTTGGTCTGTCTTACTTGGGAAAGAAATGCATCACCTACTTTTACATATGATATATTTATACACAGTGAGATCCTTCTGAGCTGCCTTCTCCCCAGGCTAAAGAGTTCCAGCTCTCAACCTCTCCCAGTGTGAGACATGCTTCAGTCTGCTTAATGATCTTCATGACTCTTCCCTGGATTTACTCCAGGATGTCAGTGTCTCTTGTAGTGGGTTCTACAGGTGTCTCACCAGTGGTGAGTAGAGGGCAAGGATAACCCACCTTGACCTGCTGGCAACACACTTCCTATTACAGCTGAAGATGCTGTTGGTCTTTGCTGCAAGGGCACATTGCTGGTTCTGGTTTAGTTTCTTGTTCATCAGGTTTACAGGCCTTTCTGTGTAAAACTGATTTCCAACCATTTCTCCAGTCTGTGCAGGTGCATGAGGTTTTTCCTCTCCAGGTGCAGAACTTTGCATTTCCCTTTTGTTGGAGCTTCATGATGTTCCTTTTTGACCAGTTCTTCAGCTTGTCCAGGTTTTGCTGACGAGCAGCACACATCTCTGGTGCATTAGTCATTCTATTCAGTTCTGTATTGTTTGTAAACATGCTGAGGGTGTGCTCTGCCCCATCTTCCAGGTTGTGGATGAAGAGGAGCAGGACTGGCTTTGATAGTGACTTCTGGGATATACCATTAGTGACTGTACTCAACTGGACTTTGTACCATGATCACAGCTCTTTGAACTCAGTGTTTCAGACAATTTTCAGTCTACCTCATTGTCTGCTTTTGCAGCCTGTACTTCATCAGCTCATCTATGAGGACAACTGTTATGAGTGACAGTGCCAGAAGCTTTACTGAAGTCATCCACTGCTTTGCCTTCATATGCCAAGTTCCTTATTCACTGTAGGAGGCTATCGGGCTGGTCAGGCATGATTTTTCTCAGTTATAAATCCATGCTAACTATTCTGTCATCATCTTCTCTGTACTGTTCCTAGGAATAGCTTCTGTTTTGCTCTATCACCTTCCCAGGAATCAATGTGAGGCTGCCCAGCTTGTAGTTTCCTGGCTTTTGCATTGTTTTATATAGAAGCGTCTAGAAAACAGCCTTAGTTTCTCTTTTCTTAACAAAAAAAAAAGCCAAAACCCCACTAAACAAAGAGGTTATCCTAGTTCTGCTTATATTATAAAACCACTTAAAAAACCCAATTTGAGTGTAGACTCCTGATTATTTGTGCAAATAATATTCTTCATAATGTATGGAGAATTAATTGGGGTAGGGGAAGAATGAGGTAATTTTGGAGTTGATGTTCACCTTGTGTAAGAAGAAAATGAAGGACAGAAGAATGTTAGGGTTCAAGTCGTGGACACTAGTACCATGTAGTGCTACAGTTTGCAAAATAACTTTCACCAATCCCTACACAAGTAAGAAACTTGAGTTTGTAGTAGTTTCTATGTCCTGCTTCCTTTCAGATAATAATTTTACTAAAGCTAGTATCTGGTATTTGATATTAAATTGAAACTAACTTGGACATCTTTCTTAGCTAGTTGCTATTTAGCCTGGAAAACAGAGCCCTGATGGAGTGGCTTTTAATGTGGGGAAAAATTTTGACTTGGGCATCCAAATGCTGTAAGATCAGCCCTTAACTTCTCAGATTCCAGTTTTTATTCATGTGGTCAGTAAACTTGATATTGCTAGGTTTAATAAGATTATGAGTAGTTAGACTAGAGATGAGAAAATATTTGCAGAGAATTCTTAATGGAAAAACTGGCACAGTCTTTTGCTTAGCTCTTAGTTCTTGGGCCTTCTTGCTTGATGATGTGTTCATGCAAGTTACTTTCAGAGACAGCAGTTGCCATATGTGTTGAAGTTCAGTAGATTGTGGTTTGGACACAGATGCACAGATGTTCTCTGCTTCTTGCTGATACGGCAACATGTTTTTTGGAGAAAAGTAATAAGGCTTGACTTCCTTGCAGACACAAGCTTAAGTCAAGCTCTACAGAAAGCTCAGTAAGGAAATAGTTATCAGTTAGTCTGATCCTATATGTACATATATATAGGGTCTATTATATCTAGGGTCAGGTTTTTTAGGGCTTAATGGTTAAACCAGTTCATGGAGATGGTTTGGGTGGTATGCACTAGCTTTCTATTGTAAGATACTTGAATAATTTTGTAGGTTGATTCTGTATTTCTGGAGCTCAATGCCTGAACTGATATCAAACCTTCCTGGCAGATGCATATCCCTGTAACCTATTAGAATTACTTGAGGAATGTGTGATGGGCTCAATCATTTTGAGTAGAAGGTGCTGTTGCATGTACACTTATCAATTTGTCTATTGACACATCTTTTCATTTAAAGGTGAAATTTAATGAAAAAATGTTTGCTTTTAAAGCTTATGCATATTTTAAAAATGAGCTTCAGTGAAAAGACATTACATGGTATTTTTAAATGCATGTGACAGTGATGTCTTCTGCTGACAAACAGTAGCTGTGCATGTGCTCCTACAAAGAGCGCAATTTCTAAGCTGTACAGTACTGTGTGTTGTAGTTACTACTCTTGGCTAACTTTGAAGGGAGAATTAAAGCTAATGATTTCTGCTATCATTAACTTTGTATGAATTGGAAGCCTTCTATCTTTCTTCCTGAAGCAACAATGGTAGAATAAAATGCATCTGTGCCTTGATTTTAGTTATGGATTCTCAGTCTTTATGTATCCAATGGGATAGGCTGTTTCTAATTAAGGAGTACTGATGAATTATAATTTTAATTTGGAACAGCTCTTGACTTTTGATCAATTCTCAAGTTATCTTTGAGGGCTTTTGTTATTTTAGGGGCCCTATGGCTAGAACTGCATCTACTTGAATTAAAACCCACTGGAAGACTTCTGGTAATGAAATAGCCACCTCACAGGTACTGGAAGGCTGCTATCAAAAACCTAAAGCCAGGCTCATTGCTGTGATGAGACAACAGGCATAAATTGAAATGACAGCTTATGACTGGATATAAGGTGAAAAACCTCTTCACTGGGAGGACAGTCAAGCACTGAAATAACTCAGTTGCACAGAGGCTGTGCAGTCTCGCACAGTTTCTCTGGCTGTATATAGCTGATTACAGTGGGATCAGAACCAAGTTATGGTGAAGGCTGTAACAAGTCTGGGAAACAAATACAGACATGCTTGGGAGTTACAGCAATTGCAGGTGATTATCTTGCAGTCAATGTAAATAAGATTTAATTTTTATCTCCTTTGCTTCCCCATGTGTGATTTGATACTGGATCATAGTCACTGTGGTGTGAAAACTTGAGAGAAACATCAGAGTGGACTGGTGGCCTGGTCAGACTTCAGTGGGTTAGGAGAAGTGTCACTGGGAGTATAATATGCTGCTTTTGCAGTTCACCTCTTTCATCTGCTACATATTCTCTGGCTGCATGCAGAAGACAAGTAAAACCCAGATATGCACCCATTTCTGCAAAGTCACCCTGTTCTCTAGAACCAGTAACTCAAATCAAGACAATTCCTTTTTGCTTACCTTACTGTTGTCTGCTTCACAGTGTAACCTATTGCTTTTCTGTGCATACTTATCTACCTCTTGGTATTGCACTTCCCTTAAGGAGTATTTTAACCTGCTCATCTGTAAAAGATTTTCTTTTTGTCAGTAAATTGATTCTTCTGAATACTACTTCCATCACTCTACATTAAAGATGCTTTTCTAGTCTTTACTGTGTTTAGAACGCTATTCTGGGAGCTGTAAGCTGAAGTATTTAAAATGCTTTGTATACCTTAGATAGTATGTGGACTTTGCTTGAATCCATCATGAGGAGCTCATTGACCTGGGCTAATCTGTCATTTTGAACAATTTCTTCCTAAAGATGCCTTCAGTAATAGAAGTTATGTATTTTCATTGCAACTGTACCTCAGTTTTGTTAAATAGAAAAAAATATACAATGTTGCACTCTCATCAACTGGCCAATATCAAGGGACTTTGTGGGCAAGGTATTGTAGTGTTAGACGAGATTCTCCAGCACATTTTCTGTTCCTAACACTGCTAACAGTCTTTCCTGAGCTCTCTGCCTTTGCTTGAGAAACACATTTTTTTTTTGAAAAACTGAATGGTAGCAGTATGGAATATCTCATCATTCTTCCTTCAGTGCTTCACCTTGAAATTCATGCCAGTTCTGGGAGAGCAGTTCAGTTGATGTAACTGAAATTTCTCTTTTCCATGTTGTCCCAGGGGAAACTCTGCCTGCTGTGGTGAGGTCTCTGCCAACACACATTGAAAGAAAATGTGGTGGAGTGTTTCTGGTTGTATTTACTCAGCAGTAGCTGTAGTTCATTGTTTCTGGTTGTATTTACTCAGCAGTAGCTGTAGTTCATTGTAATGTATGGTCACAAATTTTGTGATTCATCTGTGATTACCTCAGGTTTTAACCCCAGGGAGAAAGGGGTTCATGCCTGCCTCACTCTTGTTTCATTATGTCTGTGTGTTCTGGATATGTATTACTATTTCAGAAAAAAATTAAGTATGAGGTCACCTGGAAAAGTAGAAATATTGGAGAACTCTGTATATTAATAAACCATTTTAAAATAGGAATATGTCAGGACACCTTGTGTAGCTCTCAGACTGAAAACTCTTCATAGTCACTGTTGAACAGGAAGCTGTTGTATACTATGATACTAGTCTGTGTAGCCCAGATTTGCCCAGCAACCTTTTTCATATTCACTTAAGTGAATTCATATAGCGCTTTTTTAAACAGAACTACCTATTATAGTATTGAAAAACTAATTCATGTGAAGTCCAGGTCACAAAATCTCCTTGTAGGAAACTTAAGAACAGCAAATTGACCCCTTTGAAAGCAACCTATTTCTGATGTATGGTAAAGTACATATTTGCCATTATTGCTTTTATGAAAATTAGTTATGTTTGATATTCTTAGGCAGAGATGATAAGCAATGGTCAGATTTTTGGTAGAGAAAGCTTAGTTCTAAAAAACATCCAATGAGTAGCATGAAATTATTCAAAGCAGAAGCTACAAAACACAGGATGTATTACTGATCAGTAATTTAACTTGTTTATTCCCTCAATTCACGTAGTGCTCAAAGAACAAATGTTTTAATTCTGTGGAAGGGAAAAAGGTAGGGTTGAAATGCTAAGTGCCAAGCTCAATTGGTAGAAACTGCATCATGAGAGTAGTGCTATTTATATTTAGATTAATTCATGAATTCCATTTATTGTCGATAAGTTAGATTTTAAATTCTGTACAGAAGCACATGCATCAATATGTTAATGGTAGACTCAGTTGTGTGGGCCATGTGAACTACAGGTAGTGACAGAATCTCCTGATTGAAGGTATTAACCACTTGTATAGAATGTTGTGTGCTAGCTTAGCAGAAGTATTTCTGACTGTTGAAGAACCCTTCTAAAGGGATGCTAAATGTGTCCTTGTAAGACTGTTGTTGCATTTAGGGTAAGGCAGCCTGCCTGAAGAACTTTATCATCAGTTAATATTTTGTCACACAGTGCCTTTTACTGTGTTAGATAGAACTTCTACAAAACTACAGATCGTGAGTGATTTTCATTACCCCTTCCATTACAGCTTGCCATTTTTATCTAGTATCTGAATCTACAGAGTGCTCAAAAAAAAAAATCATCAACAGAAATTTTTGTCCTGAATAGCTTCTAATTGGAGACTTAACTTCCTAAAGCTTTGACAATGCATGTTTTCCCATGTGCTTTTTGATCTATACTTGTGGACTTATAGGTCTAAGTCTGAACTATATTTAGCAAAGAGAAGGGATGAAAGAATTTTATTTCTCCCATTATTAAATCATTTGAGTGCCATTTTCATATTACTCTTTTCTGATCACAAATGCAACTATTACCTTGAAACTTTTTTCCTACTACTTCAGTTTTGTGGTTTTAGTGTATCCTTTTATACATAAATTTACTGAAGGAAAGAAAATATCTATTTTTAAATGCTCTTATTTTGAAAATGCAGTAGATACACAAAACCTAGAATATATCCCTTTTTCTGTACAATAGATGTATAAAAATCATGAAGGTGGAATATATTTGTCTTGGCTAGTGGTTGTTCTCTTGCCTATGGCTATAATATGGTGGCCTTTGAACATGTCACCTCAAATTAAGCAGTTTTGACCCCCATCAGCATGTTAAGTGAGAACTTTCATAATGAAATGGGTACCTTACAGATTCTGGTTTCAGTTTTTTTCTTGTACTGTCTTGGATGCAACTGATTGTGGTTTATTTCTTTAATGTAACTTCTTTTTGGTGTATCTTTACAATTATAGGCAAAAAAAGCGTCACCTTGTCTTGTCAAATAGAAGCTGGGATGTTTGATTTTTCTGACTTCTATTTGATCACAGTTGCTGAAACAGCTTCCTTTGTTTTTTTGTTAATTTTAATAGGTTATATGGATTTTTAGATAAACTTATTTAAATAATGAGATAATGGATGCATTTGATACATATTTCCTTTAACCTTTTCATGGTCAAAATGCCTATCTGCTTCATTATATTAAGAGGAACATAGAGTTGATGAGGAGTTGGTTACACTGCTGATTTTGTATTTTTAGTTTTTCAGTTGTTTATTCAGGATAGAATCCTGACTTAGTGATTGATTCACACTACAGGGATTCAAAATCTTTCATAAAATAGGTAATATGGTCTGTTAGCAAAACCAGAAAATGTAATTAGTCCATGGTAAATTTACTGCTGGACCATGTCTCCGCTAATGGACCAGCATTGCATAGCCTTTCTGGTCTTTAAAATCAGCTTGTTACAGCACTGGGGCATCTGCTCAAAGTGGTTGTATTGCATTGCTGTAGCACTTGTAATTTAACACAGTTTTTTTCTTTTTCTTTCTAAAGGCGTCTAAACAGAAATAACCTCCAGTTGCTTTCTGAACTGCTCTTTCTGGGGACACCGAAATTATACAGGCTGTAAGTAGGCACAACCTAAAAACTATTTTTCTGAAAAATTTAGAATTGATCTGTTATGCTGTCTTGCTTTAGATTTTTATTTTTGTCTCTTGCCTCAAACAGGGCTAAAATGCATCTAGGGACATTAACGTTTTGTTTAAACTGAGTAGTTTCTTTGACTGCCTGGCAAGAGTTTTTTGAAATCTAGATTACTGATAGTTGTATGAGGCAAAATACTGTCTCATCCATTCTCACTTCTGTGATGAAATTTTACTGAAAGGATAGTTTGTTTTTCCTTCTCTCTCATTTGTTTTCTGTTTCCGTGTTTAAAAATAAAAAGTATGTGGAGATTCTGACCCAGAGATAGCACTGTATAAGCACTTCTGTTGCAAATGATGGGTCTGATAGGTCTGTGGAGAAGTGTCTCCCATGTCTCCTCAAAGAAAACAAAGGTAGTAACTTAAGGTCTGGGAAGAAAATACCATGTGATGCTTTTACCTTAAAAAAAAAAGCTATATCAAATTGGAAAAGTTTTTGTTCTGATTGCATTTGGTTTGATAATGTTTTAGTCTAGGCAGTATTTCAGATGTTTTGACCTGTTTGCACAGTTAAAAATCCACTTATTTCTATTGCAGTAAAAACACAGAGTGAAGTTCAGATACTGATCTGTATTTGCCTATATTATCAGTTACGGTAACATAATAAGTTTTAAGGTTCCTTTAAATTACAGTATATGGTGTGAAAGGGATACAACGTGACATGCTTAAGTAGACTTTGGAAAAGGTGTACAAATTCAGCCCTGCTTTAGACACGTATTTGACACATGTCTTTAGACTTCAGGTGAGATTTCTGCCATTGAAATTATTGGTTTTATTGAGTTCCACCACTTGTGTGTTTGGAAAAAGAGTGAAGGTGGAGAAAGGTGGGGTGGTTCTGATTTGTTTCTGCTTTAGTATATGGAAATATTCTTGAGAAGAAATGGTATAATGAAGCTTTTATTTTTAAGAGTTGATTTGTTTTAATATGGTGAAATATGTTTTCCCCTCTAATAGTAGTATGAAATGGTAAACTGAAAATGACTCTGTGTAAACAATCAATTCTGTGTATTTTTGTTTCTCTCCTTTGTTTCGGATGTATGCTTTGTTTTCAGAACTTCCCTGCAGATGCAATGAGTTGTTAAATTACTAGGTCAGAAAGCTCCTCAAGGCTGCTTTTTTTCTGACAAGCAAAAATTTTACACTGCTATGATATTATAATATATTCATATGTGGGTTTATATATTAACAATTGACTCTTTTATAATTTCTGTCAGTCATGATATTGCTTCCATCAAGAATGAAAATGAAAGGGATTTATGTTCATTTTATTATTCCACCTATACTGCAATGGTTATCTAAATTCATATAAATAGAAATGAGCCATAATTTGCAGGCAAAAAATGGATGCACATTTCAGGAGAAATCATACTTGAATATATTTAATTCAGAATTGTATATTTGATAGATGCTATTCTTAAATCTATAATGTCCTTTGACATAAAGCACACAACTGTGCATGGTGTATATGGTGGAAAGTAAGAGATCACTGACTTCTCGGTATTAAGTTTCCTCTGCCTCAGGGTTATTGTTGATTAGACCATGAAAGTGAATGTCTGGTTATAATGTATTCATGGTTTTTTTTAAAAAAAAGTGATAGTCAAAAAATACAGTTGCTTAACACTAAGCTTATTATTAAAAAAAGTCAGCCTAACAAAGGGATTGATGCTACTTAAATGCTCTTGATTGGAATTATATATAGCTTGATCACTATGAAGACTATAAAATTTGTTTTTTTCACATGTGGTATTGTATATGCTTACATACATTTACATCCAAATAAACATATTTCTAGGGAGAATTAAAATTCTCTAAACATGATCAATAAAATGTATAATATGATTTGGTTTTACTATTTATTTTTGGCATTTAACACCTAATCAAACTGTGTGTACTGCAGGTTTTCTGTATACTGTTGAGCTTTTGTGAATAATAATTACTATTTGACCCCTGGTTGTAAATGAGATGCCAGGTGAAGAAGCACATATGCTTGTTGCGTAGCCTAAATGCAATATAAAAGAAAGAGGGTACACTGTATATGAATTATGATTAGACACAGTTGGTTGCCGCCAGCGGCCGGCTATGCTTTCCCTTTGCTGTCTGCTCCAATTTCTCTTTGGATGGATTGAGAGAGCACTGCATGTTCAGGTCAAGATGTTTGCCTAGAAATAGTAGTACAGTTGCAGCTGTGTTTGTTGGAGCAGGAGACTAGTTTAAATAGCATTACCATTTATCCAGTCCATTAACAGAACTCTGTAAAATAATACCAACTCTGCATAAACTACAGGACAGTGTAATAAAATTACAAGCACTTGTTGACAGATGGGAAGTGTACGTAAAGGAAAGCGATAGGTTGAGAGTTTAAAAGAGACAGTGCATTATTTTCTGTGTCTAAAGACACTTGATTTTCAAAGGTAAACAATTTTTCAGGTAATTTTCCTTTCAATTTAGCAGCCTTCCAAGAAATCTCCCAGAACTGTTTAAAATGGATAATTTTAGTCAAAGCAGAAATTGATTTTCTCATTCAGATGTATCTGAAAGGTGTTTTGACATAAATATTTCAGTAGGAAGTTGTGAATTCTCAAAATAGTACGAATAGTGCTGTAGGGTATATTAATCTTACCTTGTAATGTATCTCTCAAAGCACAATGTACATAAGTCTCTGTTTTGATCTGATACTGTTAAAATAAAGGTGCTATTGTAAATACCCTGGCATAATGTAAGTCCTTGTTCAACAGGTATTTGTCCTGCAAGAAAGGGATGTGTTGTTTTCAGTGACCCATGTGACCACTCATACTGACTTGTCTATTATCAGCAATGGTACTAAGGTACAGCGAACTCCTACAGCCTAGTGAATGCTTATCTGAGGCAAATAGATTTTGACTGCTTACTTCGGTTAGATCACAGTTCATTGATTGCTGTTTGCTGCAGGATACCAAGTGCTGGAGTCAAAGCTGTTTGAAAATTCAGTTTTAAAAAATACCGTTACTAGTCAGTGGCATGTAAAGGTTGTTGAATTCCATGCACAAAACTCGTCCCTGTTGGTTTGCATTTCTTGCGCTTGGAGTGAGGCTAAGCGCTTAACTTACACAGAGAATATTGGTCAGTGAGGCAAATGTTTGCTTTGAAAAAAATCTTTCTAGTGGATGTGGTCTGGTAATAGTTATGTTTTTCTTCTAATATATGTGGATACACACTGTGAATGAGAAGTTTAAATAAAAAAATCTTAGTATAGTGTGATTAATAATAGTTTTGAGATGCCTGTTAGTCAAAAAACAGTTCCTAGCAACTAAAAGTTAAAGGAAAAAAGACTAAATATATTAAAAAAAGTGCCCTTTAAAGAAAAAAAATATCATAGGCGAAAACAACAGCAACACATGCTGCATGGGGGGCCCTTGCAAAAATTCCTCCTGAATTAATTTCTGCCAGCTATGATTAAAGTGTGTGGTACTAGATGTGTCAGACACCATAGTTCTCTGCTTCATTTTACTCTTGGCCTCTTTGGCCCCTGCCACAATAAATCCCACAATGGTTAGGCAGGAATTGCAGGTTACAGTTGCCAGGGTTACCGTTGTCCGGTTGGACCGACATCATTACTCATCCAGCCCCTACCCGAGCGCTGCCGCTGCATGCGTCTGGTGCGGGGAAGGCTGTGGGCGTCTGCAGCAGAGGAGGAAAGTTCTCTAGGCGGCTCTCAGGTTGGAGTTTTGAGCTGCTGTAGGAGAACCTGTGATTCACATCATTTGCTGAGTGTTGTTTTGCTCTTACCTTTGCCAAGAAGAAAATAAATATTGTCAGAGAGGAATGAAAAGGTAGCATATGTAAGATGCTAAACCAGCAACTTTCAAAGCATTTTTTAAGTGCTGGTTTCATTAAGGTAGCTGTATATGAGTCTTAATATATGCTTTTGTCATATCCCTTTTAACAGTAATTGTGGCAAGTGAGAGTAGAGTCATAATTTCATAGATGTTTCTTTTCATTATGAATTCATTTTAGCAATTCAGTAGAAATCGCTTATTAGAAAAATATTCTTTATCCCAAAACCTCTGAAATCCTATTCCAGCTGCAAATAGGTGAGTCTGAATGTTAAATCCAATGAGGAATAAGAATGCATTTCCCCCTTTCAAAAGGCAATATTGATGAATCTCCTTTTGCAAGTAGATTGTTCAAGGAACTACTGTTAGATAAGTGTAATGGGTAGGTGTCCACTGTTGTATGTGCTGCAATAACTATTAGTGTTCTCCATCTTATTGCAGAAGTGTGCTGGATGTGCATTAATTAAACAAAGATTAGCTGGAACATGAATTATGAAGCCACTTCGTTGCTAAATTCTTCCCAGGAAAGTGTGGGATTCTTTTTAGTCATTTGTTTCAGTTTAAAAATAGTAAAAAATGTTTTATGTAAACAACTAAAAGGTTCATGAGCAGCAAAGTTGGTAAGAACATGCCAATTCTAATAGCTAATTATCAAATACCAGCATTATTTTATTAGCATCAGTTGTGAACAGTGAGTCTAGATCTTAGAAAATAGCTATCTTTCAAAATTATTACTTATACTATATGCAGCACCTCTTGATATGTATAAAATGAGTATACAGTTTTGGCTTTGATATTGTAAGACATTAATTAAAAGGAAACCTCTGATTCATGAGTAATTACTACTCTTTCTTGCAGTGTGGAAGCACCATTATCATAGCTTTGCTATGTTGGTGCACTGTTACTAATGCAAGGTTTTATTGCTTCAGTCTAGAATGTTTTTAGGGTGAATTTGGTCTGTGTGCTTGCAAGCCCACTGACAGTTCTAATTATATGAATTTTCATTTTTACTATAATTGCAATCCACAGTTAGACAGGACCATCTAAACCCAAAAGAATTAATAGGTATTAAAAATGTGCTTGTTAAAGTTCATTACCTGTAAGAAGAAACTGAAGTAGCTAAAAACATGTTGCCGCTATGCTAGGTTTGTAGTATTTTTTCTTTGGCATTCATTTTTCATACAAGATCTAGGAGAAATTTTTGTAAGACAGCAAAGAGAAGTGAATTATGAACTTGAATACTTTATGGAACTTGGCCTGCACGTGCATTTTTCTTGTCCTACCTTCCTGTTCTCATTCTCTGCTATAATGTTTCAAAGCTGAAAACTGTTACCCTTTACAAGGTAGTGAGCAAAGGAAAAAATACCACTGTAGCTTTGCTTCAGACATAATCCTTACTTGTACAGGGATAGACATGGCAAGATGACTTGTTAGATTTTTTTGGAAGTGCTGCAAATACTTGTACAATTCATCAGGTGATTTATTTTTTGAGCACAGAACCAGGAATTATATATATGTGTTTAGTGTACAACTTGCAGTAGTTATATCCTAGCAACCGCAAACATTCAGCCTTTAGATTTAGCTGAGTGGAAGTGTTGCTGGAAGCAGAATGAACTTTTGAAATGTAGTCAGGAAAAAAAAAGTAAAATATGTTATCACTCTGCAATTATTGGACTTCAAACTTAACTCCATTACCCATCCTACCCTTTGTTTTAGAATCTCTTCATCTGTAGGCTTTTCTTGAGCTATGCTTTTTACAGCACCTACCATGATGTAAAAAAAGAAAAGAACTAATGTACCATTTATATATTTGGTTAAATGTTGTTGCTTGTAGTAGTAGTGGTATGGGATTTTTAAATTGGAAACAAACTTTTTGTGAAATGGGTCTTGAGATGTTTGTATTTTTAATATTGAGATCTGCAATCTCAAGATGCCTCCCAATTGTTTGCCTTTAATTATAAAACCAATTTAATGTATCTTATGCAAGCAATATTTACTTTATGGGATAAAATGACAAATTGGATGGACTTCTGGGGCTCTAAGCTAATTCTGCTACTGGGCAGATAACTAAATCTTTAGGTAGTCTGCATTACCAAGTGATAGAGTTGACTAATTTCAACAGAAGGCATCTGTAGTGTTGCTTAAAACTACTGATTTCTTCTTTAAAACAAACACTTCAGAACTGTTTATAGTCACTTTAACCTTAATTAGAAAACCATGTTAAATGGCGAGCAAACGAAAATAAGGCTTAAGGCAATTCTTCTGGACCAACATAAATATCTGTGGTATGCAAAATTTTCAATGCTGCTACCTGTTGGTAATATGTCTAATGTGAAAACATGAATCATATTAATTACTCAAGCCATAGCTCTTTTAAAATAACATGGTGGTATTCAAAGTAAATGAGAGCTCTACTCTGGCTATTCTGGCTTTGTTACTGTGACCTGTTTGGCCCCCAGCATAAATAATTATCTTCCATGTTTTTGTTGACATGATAGTGGTCAAAACAAAACACTAAAATGCCTTTTAATTTGAAAATGGAAGTAGCTAGTTTTGGGTCACCTGTAACCATATTCATATCTAGTCTGAAGCAGTCCCAGGGTTGTTCCTGGAGGGTTAACCTTGAAAGCTGTGGTAAACTGTGATATAGGAAACCTTTTAGGCAGGAGTTAAATAGGAAACTGAATCTCAGTGAAGGAAGTAGTGAAAAGTAAAAAGGCATGTCAGAGGAAATGCCATTATTATGTGGTGCAGAAACATGGTGTGAAATGTTATAAAGAGGACATCTGTAAGTCTCGGCTTGCACAGAATGGGCATTTAAGTGCAGCCATGTCATCTTGATTAAAAAAAAAACAAACAAAACAATAACCCAAACAACAAAAAAAACCCAGAGGAATAAATCAGGCCAAGGGAAAATGTGAAAGTACAGAGGCTTGTCCCAATGATAGTAGGCTTCTCCTACAAGTGGAAGATTAAAGCCTGAAGTAACTGAATAGCTGAGAAAAGTCTAAAGAAAGGTTGATTGCTTCCCCACCAACAGTTCCAATTGATTGAAAAAAGCCTAATTTAAACTTCTGTTTGTTCTGTGTCTTAAACCATCAGAATTTTCTTTTAGAACGGGAGGAATGCTCTGGAAGAGAAAGACTCCAAGGATAAAAAGTCATTGCAGGCAACAATTGTTCCTAATCCTCACAAAATGCTGGAGAAATTAAATTTATTCTTTATTGCTCAAAGTGTTACCTAGGTCACTGGGCGATGGGAAAATTGAACTGGAAGTCGAGTAGGCACAATCTTTGTTTTGTGTCTAGATGCTTAACCTTAGACACGACAAGGCATCTTAGTGTGTTGTGGGAACTTGGTTCAGAGTATTAACACCAGGACGTTTATTACCCTGGATTTATAATAGGCTATGCTGTCAGTAGATGAAAATGTTGTGTTTACATTTCAGTGTTAAATGATCATTTAATTAACACCTAAGGAAAAAAAACCTTGTGAAATTCTTAGCGGCTTTTATTGTTGGTTTCCTTGGAGGTTTTAATATCCAAGTTACACTGCAGTTGCTTCTATAAGTACAACTAGAAAAGACATTTATGAATGTAGTCAAGAAAGACAGACAGTTTAACCCCTGTTGACCCTTCATCCTGAATGTTGATTTATATAGCATTTTAAATGCATTGAATTTGTTTTAAAGCTTCTCTAAAGGTACTCACACAGCATTGAATCAGCACATGTATTTTTCCTTTTAAAAATTCCCAAGTGTGCTTTCTTTATAAAAAAACAGGTTTTTCTTAGAAAATTGCTAATATATATAGACTGCATCAACTGAAGTCTTATGGTAGTAAAAAAAAAATCAAGATTGTTGTTTTGCAAGGTTTGTCTATTTGTTCTGGATAAGAATATATAAGCTTTTATAAAGATAAAAAGGAGGCTTAAAACAGACAACTTATCGCAGACTGGTTCTAGTAGCTGCTGTCTGACTTCTTCAAAAGGAATAGGAAATTGGCAAGGGAAATAACATTACTACAAAAATGCATATCCACTTTAGCCAGCACAGATCTACTTTCATGTGTTTTGTTGTATCAAAGAAAGTCAAGGCTATCTAAAAGGTCTAATTTGCTCTTGATTCTTCATAATGTTTTTTGTTGTGACATTGATCTACAAATGCTTTCTGCAGTAATATTGCCTTACAAAGCGTGTTTGAATATTATTTTTTTTTGCATCCTAGAGCTAAAGCTAGATGGAATGCTCTTTGTTAAAGAGCAGCTGCTTTTCAACTGATGCATTTTGTAAACACATAGGAAAAAATAAGATTACAGCTAGGTTTAGAGAATGGTTATTTGCTTTTATTTTAGCATTGTGTATTTAATCAGTCCCTGCTTAACCACCAACTTTACAGCATGTTAAGAGATTAATAAAAACCCAATACAGCTTTACTCAGGTATTGATGACCAATAATTTTTTCTGGTATACTTTCTGCTTTTACTGGTGATGATATCCTTTACACATGTCAATAGCTGAAAAACTTAGGAATCTGCTGATACAGTAAATGTTCCTTTTCACACAAATGACACAAACCAACTCTTGATGAAATATTACAGCTGCAGTGAAAGCTCTATCTGACAGTGAGATCTCAATGTTTTTCAAACTTCTCTGAATAGATTTATTAACTTGAAATTTAATATTCAGATAGCGACTTATCAGAGGTACTTGCTTTGTTCTGAAATATTTGACCACTTAATTAAAGCAGTGTATCATCTGAATAAATTTTTCAGTGTTTCTAATTGGAAAAAAAAAAATCTGCAGTATGTATTTCTTGAGTTGACACTTCAGATGAAGTACTTATGATGTGCTTAGGGTACATAAGACAGATTTACCCTGTATTGTGCTTAGATTACTCACTTTGCTTTGCAGTCCTGGTAGAGATTTTAGGCTTGCTGAACTGGTGAGTGATTAGTGCATGCAGGAAGACATGGCTAAACTTCCACTTGTGGACTAATAGACTGAGCTGAAACTGCATTGAATTGTGTGGGACGTGAAGTCCTGGTGGTCAGTTCACATCAGTTATCTAAGTACCAATTAAAGGGACTCTCATTACAGTAAGGAAAAATGCCCATATACTAAGTGCAACACTTGGTCTTGGAGGTGTTGAAGCAAGGTCTGCAGTGATGAACAGCCCAGGCTGTTGTCCCAATCCTTGTAGCTGTTGTAAGGATGCTGAAGCTGGAGTTTTCATTTGGGAAGAGCTGCTTATGAATACTGAACGGAATTTATTCTCTCTCGGACACTTGAGGGGCCTGCTCTGCTAATGGCTGTTCAGACCCACCTCATGGGGAATAAAGCTGGGACCTGCTGAACTCTTTTCATCTTTACAGCCAAGCCCAGGTGCAGGCCCTTCCTGGCTTAAGGGTGTTTAAAGGACTATGCTCTGAGGGCTTCTTTCCATGGCCCTTAATCTTTAGGGGGAAGAAAAAAGGGGCTGAAATGGGGGTGGGGGTAAATCTTTTGGTTAAGCACTCCTTGAGGATTTGTAGGGTAATACATGCATGAGACAAAGATTTTGCCTTTCTTTTAATTTCCTCTTCTGTCCAGACATTTTATTTTTCCAGTGAATATGTAGTCCATACAGTTTTAAGGAAGAGCTGCTAGTACTGTATAAGATAGCATGTTTGAGGAGAGGCTTGGTGCCTTTAGGATTTTAATACAGGGGAGATAGAAGAAACATCACCTCTTTTTCCCCTTTCTGTAGATTTTTGTAGGGGTGGTGGATAGCTAGAAGCTCTTTAGGTAGTTGACTGACCTCAAAACTGAAAAGTTTGCATCTCAAGTTTGATAAGGCCTACAGGGAAGTGTTGCAAAGATAGAGTAACAGCTAATGTAACAAAGGGGTATTTGTAGTAGCTGCTTCTCACAGTATAAAGATATTGAAGGCTAAATGGAGATAAAGGTATGTAAATGTGCATCTTAGTGAGAGGCAAAAAGTATCCAAAAAGCTTAGCAGAACTAGAGAAAGCTACTTGTGTACTACAGTGTCACACTTGAACACAAGCATATGCTGCAGGAAAGCAGTGATCATTTATGAGACTGGAGAAAATTCCTGTCTGGTCCTTACTTAGTGTTAAACAAGATTAATTTGCTCTGTCATTCTGTTCAGTGTGTTTTTTTATGATCTGTGCATTCTTTGTAAAATGCAAGACTGATTTTAGTAATGCATCTGTAAATTCAATAGATACTTTTCAATAAATACTTTTTCATAACTCTTCTATGCTGTAACTTGTTGTCACTTATGCACCTGCAACATGGGGACAAAATACGTACCACTCAAAAAAGAAAAAATTTCTAATATTTTAGGTCAATTTTTTTTTAAGAAAAATAAAACTTTTACAAAGTGGAGAGCGTACCGAATCTGTGGAGGAGTGTGTTGCTGCTTTATCAGTACAGCACTCATGTCAGAGGCAGAAGCCAAAACTTTGAATTTGACACTGAGTGCAGAGGTGGTGTCTCATGGCTGAATTTCAGCATATGTAAGTTTGGTGAGCCAAAGGAAAAGCAACACTATGGTCATGATTCTTTTTTCTTCAAGAAATTTGGTATCTGCCAATGAGGATGACCAGATATATTAATATTTGAGGGTTTAAGTGCTAAAGCAGGTCATCTTCACCAGTCTGATAACAGTGGCTTTATCTGTGCAAAAGACAATCTTTCACCATGTTACAGGACTTGAGCTAGGAAATAACCAGAAAATTGAGCAAGTATTTTAGCATCTAAAATAAAAAATGCTCTTAGTAAAACTTGTTCACCTATCATATTAAGGTGAAAGAATATTACAACATGCAGTGTTCTGTCACTTTTACTTTGAAGTCTCACATACAAAACTGGTTCAAAGCTGCTTGAGTATGGCCATTTGTGCCACATACTGTCCCAGTTTTAGATAAGGCACTGAGAAGGAGTATTTATTATTGGGTCCATTGTTTTGTACCCTGTTGCTTACTGATCTAAACTGTTTAAACAGCACACCAGTAAATTTTGTTAGAGGAAATACTACTAAGGAATTTTTTTAAAAAAAAGTATTCCACATTTGCTTGTTTTGTGGATATGGAATGGAAAATGTGGGAAATGCAAAATACAGTAAAGTCAAGATTATGATAACTGGAGAAAAACTTTTGTAAGAGGCTTAATAATAGTAGCAGTTGTAAATGTACAATGCAGCATGGAACAATAAGATACAATTTAATGCGTATGTATCGAGGACACTGCAGGAAATGGAGAAGAAAATATTTTTAAGTAGGCTATGTAGTTTTGCAAAACCAATGAATGACAAGGTGGGTTACTTTTCTAGCTAATGTTGTGGGAAGTTAATTTCAAATGCCTTTTTTCTGTTTTGTTGAGCCATTAAAAAACATATCAGTAGTATTGTGGCTAAACTAAGTTTTTGTCTGTTCTTGTAATCAGGTTGCAAAACCTATAGTGTTTTTTTTTCTCAGTCGAAAGAAAACTGAACTGGATCTGAGTTGTAGAGAAGGTTTTAAAATAAGTATGTACTGTTAACGAAAGAATGGCAGTATTGTGTGTGCAAATATGGGGGGAACAAAGAGCAAAAGTGGGAGAAATGTAATTGAATTAGGAGGTTGATTGGTCAAGAAAAGAATTCTGCAGGAAGTTGCAAGTCTTTGAGATAGGTGACCTAAGAATGATCATTTGGCTTACATTTAGCACTCTAGTTAAAATACTAGTAATCCTTCCAGATATAGGAATTCTTATTAAAGAAATGGATCTTGATAGTCTGCTGAATTATAGATTCACAGGATTTAACATGTAGGAGTAACAGTAGATGTTGGATTTTCACTGTAGTAACAGAAAATCAAAGCTTTTTGTGTCATTTATTCATCTCTGGTCTCCTGGCCACTCTGTTACATAAAGTGTGCCAAGTAGGGAGAACAGGCTAATTCTGTTTTGCAGTATAACAGTCTGCACTATTGTGTTTCATGTAATGTATTTGACAACATGGTAATTTGGAGTTGGATGGAGCAAACATTGCTGATGAGCAGTGGTGCTCGTACCTAGATCGACCATAAGCAGTGGGTTGGTAATAGGGAGAAAATTCTGAAATGTGAAAAAGCCACCATTCACCTTAAAGTGGTAACTACTGTATTGCGAAGCTGCTAATTGCAGGCTTTTTGCACAGGGAAGACTTTGTCTTTCAAGAGCTGCAGATTACCATTAGAGTTTGTAATGTAGAATTCAGCCTATAAGGCCTTTCAGTGCTGGCAGAGAAGTGCTGAGGTGTTATCAGCATATTATTTCACATGCTAATTATGAAGAAATTTAGATTAAGGTACCCAAGAATTGTTGCACAAGTAGAAAGCATTTTATATTGGGGGTGGGATGGGGTGGAAATCATGTGGCTATGTTGTTGTTGCTGTAAGAGGCTTCAAAGTTTGTTTCCTGAAGTAAAGCACTACTGGCATAACCTGTTTTATGTATTCCCCGAAATAAGAATTTGAGTGTTCATAACTCTACCTTTCATCCATAACATCGAGGCCTTAGTGTGTGATGTTTGGGTACACAAATGTGTTAGCACTGGTAACATTTTGGGCCTTCATTATTCATGTTTAAGATGTTAACATTTTCAAAACACAGCAAAACAAACCAGAAAAACCAAAGCATCCAAGAATCAAAATGCTTTGAGAAGTAGTCAAAGGGGGGAAAAAAGGAGGCAATAAAGTTGGAGATGCCTGTCTTGAAAAGACTTTCTGGGTTTGTCCAAAAGAAAGTAGTTAAGAAAAATATTGTCTGTATTGATTAAATGTTGCATTATTTGATGAATTAAGTTCCAAATACATACCTCTAATATCTTCATATACAGACTGTGATGCTATGGTCCCATTTTATGTTGTTCCTTAGAAATGTAAAGCTATTTGACTACATGCTTTGTTGAAAATGGAATTTAAACTAGATTGCTGCAACAGTATTCAGTGTCTCTTCTTTGTATCATCAAGCTGTGGGTGGGATTGTTTTGTTCTTACAAAGTCTGCTGTTATTAATCTGCCTTTTTTTTTTCACTTTACTTGCATTTTTTAATTATGGTTGTATTTGTCCATTGTGTTTTATTTTGGCTTCTGAACTTGGGATGACTTTCCAGTTTGCTAAATGTGAATGTTGCATAAAGCTCTATTTAATGGTGTAGCATCTCATTCTGCACAGTAACAGTGCAGGTCCTCTGGGAATTTGTCAATTTTTTAAACCAAAAAAAGGGCAGTAGTTTTAGTATGTCAAAAGGAAGAGACAGACAGAGGATAATGAACGTATCTCTTACGATGAGCGAACACTTCAGCAGCATTGTGATACACCGTGGTTAATGAATTTGCCTGAACCTACTAGGAATCTTTCCTTCCAAATCAAGGTATGGAACACCCTGGGTCTATTTTCTGTGAATATAGATAGGAGGAAAAAGTGTACACAGAAAGCTATGACCAGTGATTTTTTTAAAAAAGTTTTAATTTAACCTGGGTGGTCCAGAAAACGATAGAAATAATGTTCTGAATTTGGTTTCAATTCCTTACCAGAGGAAACTATTGCATAACCAGAAATCACACTTTAATTGATGCTTTGTTTTGCTTTATCCTTAATTACAATATTCTGCTGGGTGTAGTTTTATCAACAGTGCTTTTGAGATTGTGTAATGTTTAGAGAGGATTACACTACATAAAATTTTCCAAATACAAGACTTTTTTAAAAAGGGAAATGTGGTGTGAATTAACTGTAGTTCTGAAAAGGAGCATGGTAAGCTTTTGGGGGGGAAGGGTTTAAAGCATGTATGACTTTTTGTTTTATTCTTGGATGTTGGGTTGGAGATACAAATCTGTAGAAACTGCTTCAGAAGGTATGAACTGTAAGGGGAAGGTAAGAAAGTATCTATTTGTGTTGAAGTTTTGTATAGAATTGGTACTCTGAAAGAAGCCCAGGTAGTGTTTGAACACATGAGAATTTCTTAAAATAAACACGGTCATGAAGGGAAAATGTGATAATGACTTGATGATGATGAGTGTCTGCTGTTACGGGTCCAGTGAGATGCAAGTGCCAACACCCCAGCCTCTACACCATGATCCAAATTGCATTGAAGGAATTTGGCAGCTTTGATGCTTTTATGTGAATGTATTACCATGGCTATGAAGATAAATAGTTCCAAAGTGGAAATACTAACAAATATTTAGTCATTGCCAAGAAGATTAAAAGTGAAAATAGGCATAGTATAGGAACCAAGATAAATAGGAAATATAACTTCTGATTATGTGTGTTCCATTCCTCTTTTCCTGGGCTGGTTCTTCCTTTTAAAAATCAGTATATTTAGACAGATTGTATGTATTCCCTCTTTAAAGGTCACATGCCAATTTCTTGATTTCTTTCAGCTTCCTTCCTGCTCTTCCTCTCCTGTGACTCCTCTTATGCAAACATCAGCCCTGATTAAAGCCTAAAGCTTGCTGAAAATTTTCTTTACTGAATTGTAGACCGGTGAACTCTCTGATAACCATGAACTGTCTAATGAAGTGCAAGATTTATTCTCAATGGCAGGCTCCCCCTTGTGGGTGCTGAGCCAGTTACTTCCCAGCCTTCCATGAGCTTTGTAGCACTGCACTAATTTAACTTGTAATTCCACCTTTATTAATATATGTATGTAATTCCAAAGTAATTTTTTGTACCCTTAAGTAGTTTTCAAACCAGACTGTCCTGAAAACTCTTAGAAAGCAGATTTGTTGATTGAGAAAAATAATGCAAGAACACAAAGGTATTAACTATTTTGCTGTTCTTGTGTTTGATGCAACCTTGTCTGCTGTCTTTGAATATGAACAACTCCCATATAAACTTGTTATATTAGCTTCTTCTAAATATCCTTTTTAGCTTCTCTGTTAAACAGGTTCATATCCTGTTGTGGATATTTACCATATGGCACTAATACTTGTGGTGAGTATCAGCACTGATGGCTAGGTGATTATTTTCCATCAGGTTCTCCAGGTTCCTCTGCCAAAGATTAGGGAGTTGCTTGGGTGGAATGAAGTGCCTTTTTTTTGTTTTGAATGATGATGCAGGATTTTGCAATGTAATCTGGACCATGGCAGGCTTTAAAATTTCAGAAATTAAAATTCATGATTTCAAGGTTTGAATTTCAAACTGTGGTGAAGACAATATTTCTACTCTCTTCCCTTGGCTGACTGTTTCATGCAAGGTGTTTAATGCAGCTCACTGCATTGACTTATTTACATGGGCTTAAGAGGCTTTTCTCCTTGCTCGCTAGCCTAAGCTGAATGACTCATCTGAGATCAAGCTGTTGACAGAGGAGATGCTTTTGGAGCTGCAGATGGCACTACCAGCATCTTTATGAAATCTGGTGCCAAGGGAAGCATATGAAAAATGCAGGAAACAATACTGTAAATTGCATGTGAATCTTGAAAATTAGTGATGTGTCTGCAGATGAAAGATGTTGTGCATTTTTATTAATGATGAGGAAATCAATCTTACCCACTTTTCCATAAGTGCCAGTTCTAGCCCTGAAGATTTCTTTGACTTATAACAAATTGGTCTGAATCACTCAGTGCAGTGTCCTAGTATTTGGACACTGTTGGTGAAGTAAATGACAGTCTGGTGGTAATATGCTTACCTTTTGAAATTCAGAATTCAATTCAGGTTCTTCCAGATTCCTTTTTCTTTATCACAGTACTAGACAGTACTGTTATAAAGTACATATATCAGATCCTGGCTGAGACCTCATTGTTCTTTGTCTTTAGACTGGTCTCATGACCGAAGTTGTTGTTTGCTGTTTTCACATTTTTTCAGTGTGAAATAAGTAAGATGAGTCTAAGAAGGAAGTGGCATGCTGTACCACCAATGAGCGTAGCCTGAATTGTGAACAAGGTCCAAGAAATTTGGCTAATAAACTATATAACTCATTTTGTTGTAGATGATCACTTGAAAATGCAGATTATATTTTCCAGGAATGTTGTTTACATATGAAATATTTGTAAAACATTCCAGAGATGAAGAATTCACTTGGTATGTCTGAATTATGATGGTTCTTACTTATAAAGTCATCATCAGTTTTTTATATTTGGAGAAAGATGACATGATTTCTCCTGGTTTTGTGGTCAGATTTTTTGTTTGGCCAGCTGTTAGAGTTGCAGGGGGGGTTGTTTCTTCAGAAAATGAAAGGTTGCCAAACCTGAACCCATAGTCACAGGACAGGGAATATTTCAGTACAGTAATTTATATTTTCTCACCAATACAAAATCTGACTATGTATTGCAATCAAACCTTTAATTTGACAGTGTTCCAGATGAAGTTTCGTGGGCAATCAGGAGTTCACTAGTCAAATCCTCTTTTCAAATGTCATGGATCAATGAAATGAAAAATTGTGTGCAAAGAAATAGAAGATCATTTAATAGATAAGGTATCAGCAATAATTTCCAATAACACTTGTTCTTGTATAACTTGTCAGAGCGTAGGGGATATCATGTTCAGTCATTCTTCTTCATTTACCAGCTTCATTAAATACTTTGGCGCAGTGAAAGCTTTTTGTCTTCTGAGATTTGTCAGCTTAATATTTCTCATCACTGTCCTGAACCTTGGTGTGACCTTACTTACTGGTAACTTTCACTGAGTTCAGCTGATAGTCATTGTGATGTCTAGATTTGTCTTTTCTGGAGAAGATGACTTCTCTTGAACAATTATCTTCTCCATTCTCCATGGAAAATCTGGTTAGTCTAGCTTTACCATAAATTATATGCTTTACGTAAAGGAAAGTGGTTTTTTTTTTGTATTTGGGAAGTATGCAGTGGAGGAGAAAAATAAAATTATCTGCTGATTTTGAAGACACACATTAATGTGCTTATTAATTTACACATTAATGCTTATTAATGTGACTTTGCGTTATACAAATGGAAAAAATACCTGAAAAATAAACACATAATTATTTTGAGTACAGGATATCTTTATGTGTAACTTTCTGCATCGGGGAAGGGTAACCATGACACTACTTTTTGTTCCTTGTGCATGCTAGGGACTTTAATTTAGTTGATTTGCTAAATGTGTCTGTCATTGTTAAAAATTTTAATTACTGAGGTTTGTGAAACTGATCCCAAATACAAGGGGTATTTGTAGAAAGCTGGATAGATTGACAAGTGATTGACAGGGTAAACAGTCCCACTGTGCTCTGATATCCCATGCTGTGGTGCAATGCTACAGATACTTCATAAACCTCAGGAAGTAGCTGCAATCCAATTTCTATGAAACTCTTACTAGCAATATATCTTGACAGTATTGTTAATTAGGAAGCTAAATGTATCACTGTTGTCTTTTTCTTCCTTTCTTTAGAAAACTTCACTGTTACATTGCATTCCTATAAAGCTTAAGTATGATAAGACCTAATAGTGATATGCTTGAATTAATAAAAGCAGTGTTGGCGAGAGGAAGTTAAGACATTTCACTTATAGTTGTTTCTGATAACTTCATTTCCCTACTTTTATGACGTGAAAAACATTAAATGACAGAAGCCTTGTTTAGTGTAATAACTGTAGAGTAACACCTGTTGTCCTAATGATAGAATGGCTTGGGTTGGAAGGAACTCTAGAGATCTAGTCCAACTCCCCCTGTAGTAAGCAGGGACATCCTCAGCTAGATCAGGTTGCTCAGACCCTCATCAAGCCTGACCTTGAATGTCTCCAGGGATGGGGCATCTACTACCTTCCTGGGCAACCTGTTCAGTGTTCCACTACCCTCATGGTAAAGAGCTTCTTCCTAGTGTCCGTCCAGCCAATTCCTTATCCGTTGAACAGTCTACCCATCAAATCCATAGCTCTCCAACTTGATGAGGAGGATGTTGAGAGGGACCATGTCAAAGGTGTTGCAGAAGTCCAGATAGATGACTTCCATAGCTATGCTGGTTGACTCTGATTACCTTCCTGTCCTTTATGTGCCTTATCAGAGTTTCTAGGAGAATCTGTTCCATGATAGTCCCAAAGATCTGCCTTCAAAGCAAGGCCCACCTACAATATAGTTATCAACATTATGTAGCCCTTAACTTTCCCTGACCCAGGCACAGTTTAAACTTCCTCTCTGCCCTATCTTCTCTCTACCTCCTCTCTGCCATACACAAGAGAATGAATCACCTGGTTCACAAAGGTAAATGTTTCTTTTCCAGAATCTAGAAATTAAGAAAATTCCAAACTAAGAGAACTCCAGAAGCATTTTTGTATGACTTGTTCCAGCTTTGTATGTTAGTGCCTCTACTATCCAAACATATAACTTAGTATGAAAATAATGGAATTTTCAAAAGGATTTAGACTACTCAGTTCTCTGTAAACTATAATAAAGAAACTTAAGAATTAGCAACACTTTCAAAAATGTATATGAGTGCAGGAGATAAAATTAGTGTGGGTAGTTTCTTAGCATTATTCTAAAAATACTAATCTTGATGCTATTTGATTCTGATTGAATTGATTAAGTTGGGCATCTTTGTATATATTGCATGGTAAAATTTCTAAATGACTTCAGAATTCACAAACTGAATGAAATTTAAAAATACTTTCATAAACTATTTTGAGTCAATGTATCATGCAACCTGATTCTACTGTCACGATAAGATGTTTTATGACTAAAAAAATTACTTTTTTTCTTTTAAATTACAGAATATTTTAGTTCTAGAATTTGTAAGCAAAAAAAGTGTTCATTATGACTCAGGTGCTCATTTAATGCTAGTTTTGTAGTCTGTATTTTTGCCTGTGAAAAATCTAATTAGTAACTGGTTTTATGTTCTAAAATAATAAAATTATTGTACTGTAACACCAGTCCTACTAATTGCATGCATTAATGTAAAAGTATGTGGTCTCTTAAAATTCAGATAAATACCTGTCTGTATTTTTGTTGTGCAATAGTTATTTTATTTTTTTGCATGAAGGTAGCTGTAATTACAATAGTATTTAATCTTCTGATGTGTTGTGTTAATCTGCTGTTAGTTTATTCTTTGTACTGTAAAAATTCCTTTAATAAAACATGACATAAAAGAGCACTTTCTTTCCAGTGGAGCATTCTAAGATTCATATGTAGGTCACAGGTTTTTTTGGAAAAATGTCTTGAATTCTAAAGAGAGGTAGGTACTAAAGCAGATTATTGTAATTGCTACTGAAGGAACAGGTTGGGTTGGGTTGGGGGGGTGGGGGGAGGTTAAAAAAAAAATATTCTATTGCATTTCCTTCTACTTTCAGGGTTCTCCCATTTCCTCACCACTGCCTCCTGAGCCACTACTAGTATCTTACTATTTCCAGTCTCTGCTTCAACTTAGCCAAATAACCTAAATTATTTTGTGTATGTATTTGTGAAATCTGGCCCTATCTGGGAGCAATCTGTTCTCAGGATCCAGATGAAAAGGGCAAGGCTGGAAGGGTCATGTCACAAAAGCTTCTTTCTGACTCTTTAAAAGGATATAAGGAGATGGAAGCAGAGACAAATGGGTTATCTCCTTCAGTACATTACTTTGATCAAATGTCTTTGCCACCATCTATCTAAATGATGGTGACATTAAAATGAATTGTGAAATACTTGGGAGTTTGGTAGCTTTAGTCTGCTAATATTTATATGAAGTGTACATTTCTGCCTGAAGCTCGATGGTGCAGTCAGGATGAGGGTAAGGCTGCTGAGAGCAGTTGCTGCTAAGTTTCTCCAGTGAGAAATAGAATATTTTTTTTCATATGTTTGTTTTAACAGTGTAAGGCCATGTTGCACTTCAGTAAATATACATTCATTGACATCAGTAGTTTTTGCCCTACTTTGAAGTGTGTGTTGTGTGGGGATGGGACAGGAAAACTGGATTTGTGGGTAAAGGTAAAGAAATGAATGTGACCCATGTACCATTTGTTCTGCTTCCTGTGGCATTCTCATAAATGATATAAATAAATAGGATTAGGGAAATCATTATCAGCTATCCTCCTAGTTGAAACTTTTCTCTTGGGAACACTTATCTGCTATTCATTGTTAGGCTGAGAAGGCATCTTAAGTGCAGTCATATATGTCTATGTATGTTTTGACTGCCAGGGTGATGGAGCTAGTCTGCCTTTCTAATATACAAGAATGAGATTCTGTGGGTAATGAGTGGATGCTGCAAACACCCTGGCTGAAATTGGAGTTCATGTTGTCTGTGGTGTATTGTATAGATCATCTGAAATCAACTCAAAATACAGTGAGTACTAGTGTTGAGAAGGTCAAATAAAATGCAGAAAGCATAGACATGTGATGTGGCAAAATACAACTTGATCATAAATCGTGAGTCAGTTCAGTTGCAGAAAAGACGTACTGTCTAGGAACTACTTAAAGGTCCTGCTGTACCTAAGACACTGGATGTGATTTACATGTTCATCCTTGTCTACTTTGGGCAACTGTTCTTAAGGTTGTATAACAATGATTCTAAATTAGACTATAAGTACTACAAAGTTTAGGGAAAGTAGCTTACGAGGAAATCTTGCAGTAGTTGGATTTGCTTATTCTAGAGGGTAGAAGACTGGATAATCCAGTCCAGAAGACTGGAGAAGGATCTTTGTCATGGTTCAGGGCCAGGACAGCCCCTTAGACCTATAACAGATGCTCTCTGTTAATCCCCTCCCTCCCCCAAAGTGAAAGAGAAAGGGAATAAGGGAGAGAAGTTTAGAGATTAGAAAAAGGAAACTAGAACAGCTTTAATGAAAATAATTAAAAAATGGAATATATACAAAACTAGTATAGAACCCAACAACCCCTGATGGCAATTACATCATTGTCACCACTGATGCTGTGGAGTAGGTACTAGGAGAGTCTCAGACTGGGCCCTGCAGCAGATGGGAGCTGTGTTCAGGAGCTGGATTCAGGAACACAGAGACCAGGATCAAAGGCAGAATGGGCGGAGTCCTACTGGGATGTTCTGAGGAAGGAACTGGAAGATGACCTGAGTGAAGCTGACAAAGGAGGTTAACAGAAAGGAGACCCTCTTGATCCCTCAGCTTTGTACTGAATATGCTGTATATGGGATGGAATCCCTTATTGGTCAGTTTAGGGTCACCTTCCCTGTCTGTTCCTCCCTGCTGGTACAGCCTTTTACTTTCTGCACCCCAAATGTGGTACAGAAGATCCAGCAGTGGCCTTAGTCTGCACACCAATCCTTGGTAATAACACTATAAATACCAGGTGTTATCACTGCGAGAAGCAGACAGTGTGAAAACAGGCTGCGAACTTCAGAAAGTGCAGTTAGAACTGAGCTGAAAAGTAAAATCACTGAACAAAATTAGTTCCGTTCTCAGTCAAACCAGGACAATCTTGGAAAGTTATTAGTAACTAATTGTTCTTTTCATATCTCTCCAGCAGCTTAGTCTGGAGTGATGAAATCAGGTGGAAAACTTGGAAACACTTGCTAATGTCTAAACTGGTGATGGGCTACTAGGAATCTTAGAAAATATACTTCAGTAGATACTTCAGAGAATGGATTGATAAGCATCTAGTAGTGGATGGTTTAGCTATAAACTGATTCTGAAGCAGAGTGATGCTTTTTCAAGGTAAGCATCAAGAGAGCTCTTTTCAACACATTCTGTAATTGCAGGAAAACTAATTAATAATTATTGATGATGTAATAGTTAATATGCAATGTTATTTAATCTTACTGTCTTTCACATACTTGGTTAATTCACTGATTAAATACTTTGAATGATAAACTATTTTTTCTTCCTTTTTTTAGTTTCATCTCTCTAAACCACAAATTAGGTTATAGGAAAAATTATTTATACTATTGTGACTTCATTTCTGTTGCTCCTGTTAATAATGTAACAGAACAACACATTTTTTTCTTGAGCTGTGAAAGGGTCTTAGCCCACATTTTTTTCTTGTCAATGGACTATTCTATAAGTTACAACATCACTATATCAAGTGTTCTGATCTGTCTTTTTAATTCTGCTGTTTAATACATGAACTACTACCCTTCTGAGGTAGTAGTTGGTTTAGTAGGTGGAATATTTATTTCATGGAACCCAACTATGAAAAGCTACCAAATGGCAGAATGGCTTTTGATAAAGCTAAAGGTAGTGTTGCAGCAGCAACAGTAAAGTTAGGTGGCCTTTTAACCCATTCATCAAGCTCCTGCTTTTGACAGGAGCTTAATAAAGAAAAATGTGTTTTATTTCGTGGTGCAGAAATGCAAACCTTCTGAAATACTTAAATAGTGAAAAAGGGGGTGAAAGTGTAAAGAAAGGATTCATCAACATAAAAAAAGGCTTAGAATTTTTCCTGGAATTCTTCAGCTATTCCCTTTTAAAAAATTTCTACTTTATATTTTTTTATATAAGTTTATATTTTTTCTGTGATGCCTTTTACATTCTGTTATGACTGGAAAGAAATGGATCATGTAAATTGGCATTAAAACCATAAAAATGTATCCAGTTACTTTCATATTTGGTGGCCTCTTAACACTGCTCCACGAAAACAAACAAAAAAAGCAAGCAACAAACAAAACCAAAACAACAAAGAAAACAAGAGAGAACACAACCAACCTCCTCAAAACAAACAAAAAACCCCACAACAAAACCAGGCAACACCCAAACAAAAAATGACTCCAAACCAACCACACTACCCAACACAACCCACCCTGTTCATTTATGCCTAGCTCATTCTACTTTCTTGAGTATATTTGAGACATGCAAATGTATCTTGTTCTTAAAGATATTTCACATCACTGGTTATCTCTTTCAGATTATTTATGGATTAATATGTAGGATGGTTTTCAGAAGAACAGAGAACTCTGTGTTCCCCTATTAATTTCTTCTGCTTTCTTACAAGTTCATTAATTTACTTTTCTTTCTGTTGCACTTCTAGAACTTTTTCTCTTTTTCTTTTTGTTTTCTCTGTATGAACCTTGATATTTTTTTTAAGCTGCTTAGGATGCTGAAAGAGAGGTGTATTGTTTGTACCAATCTCATGGGCTTCAAGTAACACATTTTTTTTACAGCAACCATGGCATAAATGGCCTGAAGTTGCATCAGGGGAGGTTTAGATTGTCTTTTAGAAAGTATTTCTTTACTGAAAGTGTAGTCAGGTGCTGGAATGGGCTGCCCAGGGAGGTGGTAGAGTCACCATCCTTGGAGGTATTCAAAAAACATGTAGATGAGGCTCTAGTAGGATGTTGAGGTGGTATATGTTTGTTTTGCTTTTGGTGTGGTGTCTGTGTGGTTGGTTGTGTTGTTTTGTTTTTTTTTTTTTATTTTATTTTTTGTTGGTTTTGGGGGGGGGGGAGTTGTTTTCAATTCTTATTAATTATTTTGGATTATGATCCATTTGTATTAAGCTTACAGACTGCCTGAAAAGTTAGTCTCCTTGGCACCTCGTTTTAGCAATAATGTCTTTTGGTGGTTTTTTGTGTGTTTTAGTCAAGTAATGGGCTATTGCTAGGACATATTTGGAGTCTACTCTGGGGATTTTAATTCTACTTAATAGAATTAAGAAACACAGAGAAGAGGAAGAATTAGTGTTCATTTGTGATTTAAAGTAGACCAGAGGTGATGTAGCAGAACTGAAACAGAATACACTGATCTAGGATCATACGTTTATAGTCTAAAGTGGCAAAAGAAGAGGTCATCATCTACAGGCTACACTGCAGGATTTTCTTGCAACTAGAATATCTTGGCATCTTTCCTAAGGCAAGAAGGCAAAGTGTTTCTTAACTTCTTGGATGTTTTATATAACAGTAAAGACGTAGGATTTTCTGAGGTATTTCATTACTTAGAGAATCTAAAGCAAATTGAGTCAAAGAATTTAACACAATGTTTTAGTCTGTAGCCTACAAGATTGGGTGCACGCTCCTCAGCTTTATCGAGACTGGATTAATTTCTGATATGAGTAAAGGCAGGAGTCATTATATGGCACATTACAGGTAGTGTGGTGCCTACGAAGTTGTTTTGCACCTATGTGCCTAATTTTTTTAAATTAAACTCCATATTTTTATGGATTTAACTTCTTGCAAGTCTTGAGTTGGTGCCTAGGTCCCTGTGTTTCTTAGGAACTTGCAAGCTGTCAAGGAATGATGTAAGAAAAAAATCCTTCTTTCTGCAAACCAATTAGGTGACTCTTTCCTTTGCTTTCTTACCAGTGTACTTTCTCTTGATATTGGGATAGCCAGGCTTTACTCAAAAGAAACAAGAGAAAACTAAACAAAACTTAACAGGCTGCTTAGGTTTACCCACTAGACAGAGAGGACATTGCCATTTAAGGCTTGTTTTCAGATGCTCCTGTATCTTGGAGACACACTTTCTGCCAGGACATAGTTCTACTCGTGTACTTGATTGTTTGGAACTAAATTCTCTTAACGTTTGGTGTTGAAAAAGTTCCACTTCACAGCAAAAATGTAGCTGTGGCTGCAGCCTTGTTTTAATCCTGCTTTGTGACATTGCAGTACTACTGGTAACTCTCCTTTGCTTCATTCCTTCTACTGAATATTTGGTTGCTCTTGCAGACTAACATAGGTTGTACAAGAGGACTGAAATTTATCTCAGGAGCATCCTGGTGGTTAGGGCAACCTCCTTGGTTGAAGAATACCTAAGTTTAAATAAGTTCTCGAAAATGATGATTTGAGAATGCTGACTGCATGGCCTCTACAGACACTAAAATCAGCCTGGATACTAATCTGTTCCTTGAAACAGTGTGATCCTCTTCAAACTATATTTTGCACAAAAGCAGTAGTTTGGGAAGGGAGTTGCTTCATTTTGTCAAGCACTAGTATGGGTGCAAGTGTCTGAACGTTAGAACCTAGGTGGTCTTGTGCACAAGGAGGCCACTATTGTCGAGGTTGTTTTGTAAAGGGTTATGTTACAGCTGAACAGGAGATTTGAGGATATCAGTGACATCAGAATATTGGTACCTGGAACTAATTTT
This sequence comes from Chloroceryle amazona, assembly GCA_027560015.1. Lineage (NCBI taxonomy): Eukaryota > Metazoa > Chordata > Aves > Coraciiformes > Cerylidae > Chloroceryle > Chloroceryle amazona. The sequence continues at coordinate 39,117 of JANHFX010020581.1, read as the reverse complement.
GTGCATTTAGCTTTTGGTGTTTCTTATTGTTCTTTGAGGCCCAGCAACTGGAATTCTTTTGTACTTGGGAATCTTCATTATTTCTTTATTAACATTAAAGAGCTTTGGTAGTCTGTCATATTAGAAGCTAGCCTGAATGATGCCATCTTAATATAGCACAACTTTAAGATACCCAGATTGCCATCATACTCATGTTCATTATTGAGATACAATAGCATTAGTATCTGTGGATTTCATGACTTATTAAAATGCTATCATATGTTCATCAGCTCTTGGAAGAATATATTTTAAAAGAAAAATGTCATGATCTAGTAATTTAGAGCTAGATTTGTTCTACTGGAATAAGTATTTTTCCTGTATTTAATATGATCATTTCTCAAAGAAAACATAATAAAACTCATTTATAATAACATTTCAGTTGTTTTTTTTTTATGCTACTAATAAAATGCTAGTATTTGACAGATCTTTCAGGTGCTAGATTTATTAAGAGCTTTTTTTTGAAGGCTAGTTTTGGAAGAAGGCCATCTCAAGTTTTATGAGGAGAAATTTGTTACGTTCGAGCCAAGATGTAATATTTGTGATGCAGTGCTGGAAATAGAATCACTATTTTTTAAGAATTAAAAGGTTTTTTAAAACATGTATTAGAAATAACTTTTAAGTATCTGAGATTTTGTATGAAATTGTCTGAAGTTTTTTATAATGTCTGAGGACTTACAGAGAAGACATAGTTTCCCTCCATCCTTTCCCCCTCACAACTTTTTTTGTGCTTTTTTAAATAGCATCACTAAAAAAAAGACATCAGAAGACCAAGGACCAATCCTGACATTTGATTTATGCATTTCAGAGGCAGCCTAATCTGGAGTGACTGCAAAAGTAAGCAGCAGCTCCTGTACTCACTCAGCACCAACTTTTTTTCTCAGTTAAGATCTGCATTAAGTTTTTTTTATTTAAATTGGAGTTTCTCCTGCTTACATGAGTGAGTTAGTCCATATGTGTCCACCTTCATACATAGCTCTAATGCAAGAAGTCCTATCCATTGTTGTATCAGTCTACTTTATCCTCCCAAGACTGGAAATACCATCCTCTTGACAAAGCATAATGTTGCTGAATTGAAGTACTGTATCACGTCTGGAGTTTTTATAGCAGTGTGGGATAACTGTGCAGAGCCAGTTAATCCAGAAATAGGTTGATAGTAACACGTTTCAAAGCAAAAGATAGCTTTTACAGTGAACAGTTAATTATGCCACTACTACCTTGTACTTATGCTGCGCCTTTCATCCCAGGATTTTCAAGCATAGAAACAACATTAGTCTCACAGCATCCATGTCATCGATGTAGGTAACAGTAATAAATCACTTTGAGACTCGGTTTACTTTTTTTGTAAAGTAGGTAAATGGGCTTGTCCAAAGTACAAAGACCTAAGCATCTCATCAAGAACTGCATGAAGTCCTGATTCTCAGCTTCCATCTGTATGACTTCATTAAATATGTGTTCTCAAAGATTTTTAGCAATTTCTGAAGCTGAGGTGGTCTCCTTTTGTGTTCTCAAACAAACTTTGGGTTATCTCTGGTTCTGTGGTATTGAAAGTGCAGCTTCTGGCCCTATAGTTTCCAGCAGTGGGAAAACTGTATTAGACTACACACAGATGCATTGATTTTATCTGCTTTTTTGTTAGTGGAAGCATTTGTTAAAAAAACGGTAATCAGTTTTAGTAAGCTTCTTGACAAGTTGCCTGCTTAGACCACAGTTGCCATGGTTAAGCATTCCCAGTGGGCTCATGCCTGGAAAATGGTTACATCTCTTAGCAGGACTTGACAAATGATAGCTTGTCATAACACTGAGTCTCCGGATTGGTCCCACTAAGAAAGAGGCTTCTTACAAGTAGGTAGTGGTTAGTGCTACACCTGAAAATTCAGAATTTAGTTTAATGTTTTACTCAGGTTTCTAGATTTAATTATAGTATTTTGCAATGGATGTTTCTGAATATGTTGCATTGACTTGAACAAATTTTTTTACCTTAACAGGGATAGTTTAGGTGTCATAAATAACGCTGATGTATATTTTCATACTGTTTGGATATCCATATGCCAGCAGAGATATGTTGTATATGTCACTCTTGCTGACATCCTCCTTTCAGTGCTATTAGAATGTAGATTGATTGCACATTTTAAAGAGGTTTGAGTTAATAGGAAGGTTGAGGATAATGCCTTTTAGCAAGGGGTGGGAGCAAAAATAAGCAGCACTTTCTTCAGTGGGAACAAACTGTAACATGTTGAGATACTGTTATTTTGGCCAATGCTATTTGTTCCTCTGGATCATAAGATTAAAAGAAGAGAGCTGTCCTCTGCAAGAAAACCTCCCCTCAGAAAACCTCACCACAATACTGAGAGTATTTTGGGGTAAAATGAGTGGTTTACGCCTAGAAGTACAGTAGGTGGAAAAGATGTGCTTCAAATCCTGCACCATGTACAGACAACCATATGTGAAAACATCTGTGTCTGGTTCTAGTCAAAGATGAATGTTTTCAGTCTCAGAGCTCGCCTTTCTTTTCCTACCAAAAAATTAATTCAAAATTTTTAATGGATACTATTGACTTTATTCAAAAATGCTGTCAAAGTTATTTTCAGGTACTTGTAACTCTTCAGCATAACATGATAATTAGTTCAAAGGAAATGTATTGTAAGAGATGCATTTGCTCTTCAGAGATCACCTTCACTTTATTTACTGGAGTCTTTGCTATAAAATCCTGGTTTAGATTAAGAAAAAAACATGGAAGTATGGGAAATAACAAATACTAACTTGCATAATACTTAATAGTCCTAATCAAACTACTTTCTTATAGCTAGATGTCTCCCTGTCAGATTATTTCAAATTGTTTAATTGGTAATAAGTTGTGCGAGCAGTTGAATAGGTTTAGATCTCTGTAAATACTTGCTGTTTCTTTGCCAGGTGAATCTTTGATCTGGATGTATTTCAGGATGAGCAAGATGAATAATACCAAACTCTAGAGTTTTTTTGGGAGTAGGTTATATGTCTAGTCTGGCTTCCAGCCTTCTGCTCTTGCTACATGCTGCAGATTCAATAACTCCCTCTGAAGAAATGTGCCTTTTTTTTTTTCCATTTTTAATTCAAAGCTTTTCAAAGTGCTGCCTTCAAATTATTTTTGATTCAAAATCTTCACTTTTGTAGTGCTGACAAAAGCACAATGCAAATAAGGACATACATAAAGATTAATAAGGACATACATGAAGATTAATACAAATTTTAAAAAGGTTTTAAGGGAATGCAAAAAGGAATTAGAAGATTAGGATGTGTGCTAATTACTGTAAATTTGGGATGGGAATCTTTCTCCTGGACTGTGTGACCAGCAGCCAGGTAAATACGTTGACTCTGTTATAGTGCATAATTAGAGGAGTTGGATAATTTTTCTTCTTAGGTTGGGACTTAAAAGATAATTGTAGTGTTAATTGCACGACAAAATCACTATTAGGATCAAAATAATACCTTCACAGTTGTACGCATTTGTGTGTATCCACACAGTGTTCATTGCAAGAGCTGTTCCCAGCATCTCTTAACTGAAAGTGTTTTTTTAAAAGCTTTTTTTACATTAGTGTCAATAATATTAGGGCCACAAAGATGATTAAGGGAATGGAACATCTCTCTTATGAGAAAAGACTGAGGGAGCTGGGGCTTTTTAGCCTGGAGAAAAGAAGACTGAGGGGTGATTTGATCAATGTTTATAAATAT